>BQNB010015877.1:0-72520 GCA_026074375.1 Tanacetum coccineum
TACTTTCCGCCATAACTTTTTCATCACAAATAGCAGGTAAGACGTGCTTTTTCAAAACTTCGTGTGCAGATAACCGCTGGACCCCAACTTTGTAAAGCATTTGGGTTATGTTTTCAACATGATCACTAAAAAGAGCAGGATTAACAATCCGAAGTTTCGAATACAACTTCCCAAAAGCTTCAAGACCATGCTCGGGATCAGTATGAAACCAAATTGCACCTTCATTAATTGACGCATAGTTACCATCTAAAATAGGTATAATTGGTAACTGGCTAAAAGAACTAATGAAATCATACTCGGTTGCATTAACCAACATCAAAAACAAAACATTTAGCCAAGATGATAGCCAATCGAGGCCCATTGATTTAAGAGAATCAGCCTGACATAAAGATGCCATAACTTGAATAAGAACTTTGGGTCCACATTCTTCAATACCTAAAGCTCGTGCCAAGGAATCCGTTAGAAGCGTATCTTTATGCAAGTATCCAACATCAAGATGCTCCCTTATCAAACTATCAGGCAACAACAAACGAGTTTCTTCTGTCCAGTTACGCAGTACTTTACATGGCGTGACCCACTCGTTATCTTCCCCTTGAAGAAGCAGACAACTAGAACTACACAGCTTATAAATAATCATATGAGGAAGCTGTGAAAAAAAACCATGCACTTCCCCTTCAAGAGGAACAAAGCTCATAAAGACTGAAATGCCCTTCGCCGGATTCTCCTTAAAACAAGTAAGGCTACAGATTGACAGCTCAGCATTAACGAATAACTTTGGAAACTCCATTAACAACCATTGATTCCATGGACTGTGTGCATCAACTTCCTTTCTTGACGAGGAAACAATAAAATCCGCTTAGATGATAAATTCCAAGCCATAACTCCTTGAAGGAAATAAAGCAAAAACAGGCTGTTGTTCGAGCTTCGCGATGTAGTTTCCATTACCTATACCTGGAATGCTGATTTAAAGCTGATGCCCTTTTTGCTGATATATCCAGTACTAGGTTCTGTCTTTGATGAATTGCCTACCTTACAAAGTGCTTTTATGGTTTCGACAGAAAATCCTTGATCATTATTCAAGACTATAACTCCTGTTTCTTGAAGAATGAAAGTTAAAGTTGGTTCAACATCACACAGGTACATATTTTCATCAGCATTCCGAACCTATATATTAGCAAAACACGGTGTAACATAACATAACCAAAGAAGCAACATGAAATAGTGTAAATAGATGCACTTACATGAATCCTGAGAATATAACTCTAGAGAAAGACGATGCAGTGCTTCGCCTAAACAACTATGCTGCTTCTTCAAATGCTATCTTTCTTAGTAGCCGAGAGATCTGAACCCAACCCAAATTCTTCTCGCCTGATACACTCAATAATCTTCTCTGCTGATTCCTCTTCATTACTATCATCCTTACCTTCAGTAACAAAATCAGACGCTGATCCAAATTCTTTGACCTTTTTCACGCATCTCTTACCACGTTTTTCAGAATTTAAAGCGACAAGTTCTCTCTCGTTTGAAGTAAATCCATCATTCGTATCAGAAGAGACTATATCCTTATGAATTCTGGAACTTGATTGGTCTTTCAAAGCTTCGTCTTCTTTTTGATGACTGAAGCTTCATCATGTCTCGTTTGATCACTATTGACTTCTTTTGTCTTTAATGCATATTCTAAACATGATGCAGGTTTCCTTGATCTTCTTTGGAGCTTCTTAAAAGTAGACTATGCGGGACTTAGAACATCCAGTGAGAAACCAGAACTTATGGTTGGTGTAAGCTTATCTTCTTCTGGCGATGAAATGGAGTACATAGACCACTTGGATTCTTCACTTGGGAGCTTCAATAGTTTTTGCTTATTTGTCAAAAACAGCTCCATTTGCTCCTCTACGTAACCTGATTCTGTTGTTGAAATCCTGTGAAGGAAATTTGCAAAGGGCAATTCAGGAACTCCAACAACAAGAAAACGAGAAAGCTCCATAAAAAGAGAGTGGGAATTAAGAATCGTGTTCGGGAGTTGCATACAGAATGTTGTCCAGCAGAAGAAAACTGCATTCAAGTAGCTTATTGGATATAATACCAAATTTCTTAATGATGTTCTTATAGAACAACTTTTCCACCATGACAATCTTTAGGTTCTAGAATTCAGAATATTCTTTTCGATGGAAGTTATAAATGTTGCGCTGAGCATATGGGAGAGCCCAGTTTATGAAGTTAGTTTGGTATCATTATAGGATTAGTCATTCATTAATTGTACATTAAATATTCATAGTTGTATCATTATCATCTTGGGCTCAAGTCTGTATATTTGTATCTATAAATAGTGGTGAAATAATATATGATAACTCACGGGGTTTTCTATCTTCTTACATTAGGTTCTATCTGGGACCTAGTCGGCCACCATGAGCCACTGCCTTAATACCACCCCATCAAACCCTATAAATCACCATTCTCAAAATATAGTTGTAGGCCACCATGAGCCGTTTCTATCATCTCCAAAAAGAAAATCAAATATTTCTATCTTCATTCTCAAAACCTAAGTGTCGGCCGTCATGAGCCGCTTCTATCATCTCCATCATCCAATTTCCACGTTTGTCACCATAAACAAACGAATATTCTCTCCCTCATCCAGTTTTCACGTTTGTCTCCATAAACAAACGAGTATCCTCTTCTTATCGTATAAAAAAAACAAACAAAAAAAACAATACCTCACAATCTCTCTCAATCATTTTCTTTTTATTCTTTCAAAATAGAGCGGGTTAGATCATAAAACCTATTCGGCTGTCAAGAGCCGCTGCATCTATTCCACCCCGTCAAATCTCTTCATCTGTCGGCCGTCATGAGCCGCTTTTATCATCTCAAAAAAAAAGGAAGCAAGTTTCTCACAGTTATCATCAGAAAGTTTATCTGCTCCATGTCACGTTTGAAGACTTCAAAGACTCTCTTTATTTTTTGTTTTCTATCCGGTGCTAGATCTTCATCAATAAAATAGTTATAGCATTAATGTTTTATTTTTATCTCCAGCCCGAGCTTTCGTGATTTCACCGCTGGAAGTGCGGGGGAGTATTAGAGGATAAATGTTAGTCAAAGTAATTACTATTATTTGATAATATTAGTGAGTCATATTTGACTCTTATGTTTGGTATGATTATAGGATTAGTCATTCATTAGTTGTACATTAAATATTCATAGTTGCATCATTATCATCTTGGGCTCAAGCATGTATATTTGTATCTATAAATAGTGGTGAAATAATATATGATAACCCACGGGGTATTCTATCTTCTTACAAATATGACTCACTAATATTATCAACTAATAGTAATTAGTTTGACTAACATTTATCCTCTAATAGCGTCAGGGGGTTGGTCAAAGGTGAAAACAAGTCGAGAGTGGAATAGGTTTATCTAACACAAAAACTTAGGAGGTTGTAAACATTGGAATACAATTTGGGCAATTTTAAACACGTTTGACCCGCTAAAAATAAATAAGGACCTTATAAGTAATGGGAAGAAATTTCTGCCTCTAGTATATGTTTTGGTTAAGTGCGCCTGTGACTAAGTGAGAGAAAGAAAGGTTATATAAGTACCTCAGAAAGAGAAGGGATTCCCAGTCTCCGTAATAAAACAGAAACCTTATCCCGAAGCATTTGCTTTTCTTTAGTACTAAGCTACCCAAAACACAAAAAATGAACATTTTTCAAGTTCATAAATTCTTTTCTTAGCTGCTCATCTTCACACCAACATACGAGACCAAATCTTTTATCTAGTAAAGGAAAACGCAAAGTGGGGACTTTCGTATTTCAAAAAAAAGATTGTTTCCTTAATAAGGAAGATTCTCTTAATTATTATTATTAATTTTAAATATATTTAATCAAAAAGTTTAGATATTTCTTTATTTGGCATAAAATCTCTAAAATTTCGTTTTTGTTAAACTATGTTTGAAAAGAAACAAATTACACATGTACTCCAAAGTTATTCTATGATAATATAGGAGTAAATTGTGATATCTTTTAAAAAAAGGAAAACCAAGCAGGACCATTCTCTTCTTTCTTTTTCCTGAAAAGGTCACAGCTCCAAGCAGACAACCAAACCCTAAATCAACAATCGAAAAATCAAAAAAGCCCAAATTCATCGACAATTTTTTTAATGGCATCAACCAAATCTAATCTTTTAAGATCAGATTAGGTCAATTAAAAACCTCAATTTTGATTTATCAATTTTGTAATTGATTTCAAAGGTATGCACATCCCATCAGAATAAGTTTTATGTTTTAGGCAATTGATTTGACTCATATAAGGTCTGTTTGGGATTGCTTACTGAAACTCCCTTATAAGGAACTAAGGACTGTTTAGCATTTCATATGTAAACAAATTTTATGTGCTGTTTGAATTGCTTATTAAAATTGTGTATATGGGCTATTTGGATTGCTTATTAAAACTACTTATTTAGCTTAAGTTTGTAGTCTCTGGGTATTATTTTAGCCTATTAAACCTCATCTTAGTGTTTGTACGAGCATATAATCTTGACTTATGTACTTATCTAGGTGGATTTTGATCAACTCCTAATTGTCGCCTATTTCCACCTTTTTTAATAAGTACCATATTTCTTATGAGCTTAAGTCCAAAAAATAAGCGTATACAAAGACTCGCTTAGTCATGTTTGTTTTCGGGGCTTAGAAAACTAACGCAACATGACTAAAGTGGACAAGATACAGGCTAATGTACATTGGACAAACTGGTCATCCATCGTGATATTAAGTATGCAAACATTTTGCTTGACCATTTGAGCTCAGCTCACTTTATATTATCTTGAAATTCAATAATCTAATCTATTGTTAAGAACGACACTCTTAACAGAGTTAATTTTGTCATTCCTTTTAGTTACAGGAATTCGCTAAAGATTGTAGATTTTGGACTATCGAGATTTGGTCCGCAAGGTGACAGAACACATCTCTGATCTGTCCGCTAGAGTTCTTGGTAGTAAAGGTTACTTTTCTTTTCAGTACATTGGTTCTCACTGAACTCCTACATTTTTATTTACATAACTTTGTTAAATAATTATTATAAAAATGGGTGGGCATGTCGAACATGCTGACTTTCTGTCATCTAAACATGTCATCTTTTACTTAGTAAAGGAAAACGTCAGGTGGGGTATTCGTATTTCAAAAAATTCAAATCATACCATTTTTAGTAAAAAAATTTAAATTATTATTCTTTTAAAAGATGTTTATGAAAAAAAAAATACCTATATATTTCCTAATTTAACCAAAAGAATTATAAATTCGTTTTTGAATACGCACTACACGGAAAAACAAAATATACACATGTCCTTGTGAGTTCTTTATCTGTAGTTTTGGACCAAAGTGAAAGTTTAAAAAAAAGAAACAGAACTCAATGTTAACTCCCATTCCTTCTCACAAATCTAGGCCCTTATCCCCATACTCTAATTACGTTCCAAAAACCTTAATCGAAATAAAATCATCCATGATTGTTTGTTTTAAATGATCCAAGTTTGTATTATGATGATATTGATGAAAGGTATGTTTTTCTAATTGAGTATCATGTTTAGTGTTTACATATATCATGTGTAACATTTAAAATCAGGAATCGATGTGGAACTCTAATTCGTTTAGATGTTTATCTTCAAATTAAAGTATGTTTATAATTTTTGATTTTATTTGTTTTTGGTTAATAATTGTTTTTGGTCTAACATCCAACCTTTAACACTAAATTTGATACACATAAAATGATCTCAGTTACACTCTAATTAAAAACTTGGGTTCATTAGATTATGATTCTTTTCATTTCATAGTTCTAATTTTTCAAACATCTATCATAAATGATACATAATTTAAAGAATTTTGACATGATAAAAAAACCCAATTTTGTGCTGTTTGATATAAAATATTTAATGATATGCCTACATTGAACGATGTGTTTTATTTAGATTAATTGATGGTATGGATGTTGGGGTTTAGCCCATGAGTGAATATAGAGGTTTACTCCTACAATCAGAGAAGGGTGCCATTTAGAGTTAAAACTGGTGTCACTCATTCTATTCAATAACCATTTATTTCTTTTGACATCATTGAATATCTTTGCAGACCCATGACTCCAGTTTCAGCTTTGTCACTTAGTTGGTGAGAAAAAAACGGGGAAAATAAATTTTTCAAACATCCATTTTATTTATTGTGGAGATTTAAAAAGGTATGTTTTTAGGTCTTCTAATGGAACACTATGATAAACTGAAACAAATCGAACCATATATATAAACTCAAACCCATTAGTGCAACATAAGAAAAATTAAAGATGTTTTAACAATCTAAAACTAGGTATGTGTAGTCTTTGTCTTTAGCCTTTGTGTTCAATCGAGTTTGCCTATATTGTGCTGTTACACAACCTCCTAGATTTCTTTGTTAATAATACTACATCCATCCCACATTAAGTGTCCAGTTTGACTTTTTCAAGTCTTTTTTCTTCATCTTTGACCTTAATTATTTCTTTTTATGTTATATGATACTTGATGCAAAATATATAAATTGATAGAGTTTTGAATGTATTTTTCATTGGTATAATTTTCATTAAGTATTATATAACAAAAACACAAATATTTACAGTCAAAGTTGATGAAAAAAGACCTCAAAGATTCCATTGTGAACACTTAATATGGGACGGAGGGAGTATATGTTTAGTGAAGTCCGTAGGGTGGGTTTGGGTTCACTATTAGTTCCAAAACATCCATTTGTTTCCAAAATGGTACACATAAAGTATCACTACACATAAGGTATCACTCAATATTACAATATTATTTTAAATTGATTACTTGACTACCACTTGAATCAAACCCTTATATAATGCTTTGAAATTAGTGTTTGTTTAAATGTGATTGCTTCACACTTTTATATATGTGGATATCATTAAAAAATAATTCAAAAAAAATAAATCCAGAAGTAGTTCACTATGGTAAGGCTAAACCATGCGTTTATCTCTATTGCATCTTTCTGTTGTCAAGTGACCTTTATTATTTGTGGTATTGGCGTCGAAATGGTGGTGAGTGTTATGGTCAGTGCATGCATCAATTTTTGTGGCCTAGCATTATAAGTTTAGTTTTGTTAAACATGTTAGGTATCTTTGTTATATCAACCTTTGGTGTTTTGCTCAGTGAGCAGGAGAAAAGTGTTCCATAACCTTATAACTAGCCCTGTACATATGGATGGGTCGATTTGGACATAGAAAGATATATAAAAAACGACTATTTACCCTATATATGCAATCCCAAATATCTGAATATATTGGGTTTGTCTCAAAAAAATATTATGACTTTGCATCCAATGTTGACCTTTATCTCATGTTTCAACAGGCAACTTGAACTAACAGTATCCGATGCTCATATGGATGCATTCTGACAGCAGCTACAAAGTGAACAGAAACAACTTATTATTGAAAAAGAGTAAGGCATGCACACATTCGTACACTGATCTCACCATGTGAGCTTTTCATATTCACCCAATCTTTTGCTTCTTCAATTATTGTTCTTTTGTTATTACCTGGACCCACATTTTAGCCTTCGTTTATCAAAGATTACTGTGTCATTAAATGATGAATCTAACACCAAAGAAAATATAACTAAAATACATGTCTATACTTAGGGTGCACGTCAAAAGGTGTTCACTTGAAGTTCATGGTTCCAAACCTGCACCAGGATGCATGTATATGTATGACATGATAGAAGACATGGTATTTTGATTTTTTGTTATTGTTAGTTTTTGTATCACCGTGATCATAATTTTAAAGTAATAATTACATTGATGTTTTCGAAATTAGTTCAATTGTTAATGTATTTTTGGTTCCTACAGAAAAAATGTAGTACAAAAATGCACCATTCCAACAACAAGGAAGAAAGCTACAATGAAGAGGCCATATTTTGGTTAAAGGTAATTTCTATACACTTTTTACTAAGTTTAGTTAAAAAGAAACGTCCAATAAAGTGATTTGTTGTTTAAAAAAAACGTTCAGAAATTTTTCAATAAATTTCATGCTAATAAAAAACTTTTTCATATTTTTGGACTAAACTGTATTTTTTTTTAACCTTCAGACATCTTAGAACAATACCAGTTTATATTGTATTACAATTACAATTCTTAAAAGCCTAAATTAAAACAACTCAAAGCATTATATAAACTCCATTCATAGCCCAGGTTTTTTATTCCAACGAATGGACGTGTATAGCTTAAAAGTAGTATTCCTAGAGATTCTCTCAGGTTTACGGGCGATTAAGAGGTATCCAGATGGAAATCTAACACAAGTTTCGCCTTGGGCCATGCGAAAATAACATGAAGCAACTACGTTATGTTATCGACAAAAGGATTAGAAAGGAGGTGGACATGGAAGAAGCTTATGAGTTTGTAACAAGCTAAAAAGATGAAAATGTAAATTTTGTTGGTCATATCATACAGTGGTTCTTATCTAAAAATGCTGGAGTATTATTCATCAGCGAGTCCCTCAACAAAATGTATAATGATTACTGTATTGACTGTATTCACTAAGGAGGAACAAAATGAAAATTACATTTATTTCAAGAGGAAATGGCTGCAAACCATAGAGGGGAATTAGTTATATAGAGAAAGGTGAAAATCATCAAAAAGTAACTAGAGATTTGTTTCAATTTATTTATTCTAATTGTCTCAATTCAATAATACGAACCTTGGTTTATAAATTATAATAACGATTTTGTAAACTGATGGTGTCTTGATTTTGTGGTGACGTTTGAGTACTTGGCCATTAAAACGTTCATCAAGTTGGTATACTACATTTCATATTTAAGTTGAAACTGACCAATGCGATGTGGGTCGTTTTGCAGAAATTGGTTCCAAAAGTATTGCAAGAAATAACCGGTCAATTACTTTATCTAATTTTTTGTCTAAGAAGCGAATCGATTTTGTTTAAGTGTGGTTTTTTTACGACAACCAACTACCTCAAAATGTATGCATCACAAGTTTATCTTACATGTCTAAGTAGAATTTTAACTCACGACCGTATGGGTTTAGTTTTGACTTTAATTAATATGCTAAACGTACATTTACTTAATAAAACAAATAATGCGTATATATCATTTTGTGTTTTTAATGAGTAACATGTTGTTGCTATACCAACATTTAAAAAATACAATTTGTAAACCGAGGTTCATTGCAAAGACTGATATTTATTATCCAACAAGTAAAACCATTTTAAACACGTTAAGTTGTTTGTTTTTTATCCGATAACAATTCATGATTTAAGAAGAATAGAAAGAACCTCGTGCGTGCACGGGTATTATAACTAGTGATTGATGCAGGGATACCCATCTATTTTGTACAGTCGGAAGAATCCTCGTATTCCTTTTCACCATACTCTTCTTCATGTAATCAATATCTTCAGAACTCTGAACCCACGAGTCTAATCCATCACTCCATTTTTTGAGAACATGGAAAAACTGACACATGAAACAAAATAACGACGAGAAAAAGCTACCTGTTATATGAAATTTGCCAATTCAGGATATTGTACATTCAGGGGTGGAGCCAGGATTTTTAGTTAGGAGGGGCTGATCGTGCTTAATGCAGAAAGTCATAATGATAAGGGGGGCTCAATGTAAAAAACTAGTAGAAAAGCGGCTTGTAATATAGATAATTAATGAATAAATAAGCTCGTTAGGGGTGGCTCAGCACCCACTAGTCCCCATACTAGCTCTGCCCCTATGTACATTAGTATATGAAATGGGTCACGTGGTTTGACAGTCACCCAAGGTATTTTTAAGAATAAAACTACGTTTTAAGCTGAAGTGGAAATTGGTCACGTGGCTTTAAAGTCGTATATTTAAGTGCTTGCAGCTTCCCGACAGCAACTCGTCTACCCATTTAGACACGCCTACTTTGCCACCAAGAGTATAAGCCAATTTGATTAACATAATAATAAGCATGGAAACTAATATAATTATAACAAACACTAACCGTGTGTTGTTGATGTTAAATATCACTCTCAAAGTTGAAATAAGTCTAACAAAAGGCTGCCAAAAACCCCGTAAAAAACCCTCAAAAATCGGCTGAAGGTGTCAAGGCTTTGGTGGTTGTCTTGCACTGGTGGTGGCCCAGTCGTGGTGGCTGGCTAGTGTATATGGTGGTGGTCAGTGGCGGATCCAGGTATTTTTAACATGCGTGACACAGACAAATTTTTTTACCTCGAGTTTTAACTAATACATTGCATGTCATAAAAACATGGTATTAGAAAAATCATATAAAAGCTAATATAGTTACTTTCATCACCCTATAATAACTGAATATATATATATATGTACTTATCGTTAAAATGAAAAGAAAAAATTACTCTTCACAAGGCCATAGCCGGCCCTGAGGGGCGAGCGAGTTAAAAATGCCCCTTGTGACCATACAACACACTACTTTTAGCGGTTTGGATCCTAGTCATTTGGATCACCTAAAACAAAAATGTTGTTGGGTTCTTAAGCAAACCATGAATTATCTTGTGCATAGTCAACATTTTTTAAGAAATTACTCTCAATACTAAAAGTTGCTAAATCATTGACACGGCCTACAACAAAAACAAAATTCTTTATCGAGCAAATTAATGTTTTTTTATTAAAAGGGTCGTTGTTTTGCGTATGTAATACAAACAAGAGAAGTTTTTGTATCAATTATGATTTGGATGATTCAAAATTAATTCCTCTAACATACTTAAAAGTGGTCCTTCACATCTTAAACTCTCATCACAAAAACCGAACCATCGGTTTTGGTTTCTCGGTTTTTTCGGTTTAGGTTTGGTTTTTCGATTCTCTGCACACCCCTAGGCTCTACACACTTTCTTACGTCTATGGGTTTGTTTTCCTCACAAAAATCATGTACTCAATTTCCACCATTGAAACATAAACTTCAACTCTTTGAAAACTTCAAAATTTTGATACTTGTCATACCAAAGTTCCAAATCATTTGTTATCCTTCAAAAAAGAATTTATACTTGTAAGAAAGTTTCAAAAATAGAAATCCATTAAATAATATAGGTCATGTGCGGTTGATCATCCCGCACAAGTTTAAATCCGGTTGTGTATTATATACCGTTATTATCCTTGTAAGACTTGCTATTTTCTTATCCCTTTGTTAGGGTAATATTAGGGTTATTTATATGACCAGTTCCAACACTTTTTGTTTTCCATCATCATCATTCAGTCTCTGTTCTTACATTTATATCAGGGGAGTCATCAGTTCTGATCATTTATATCTTATGGTTTCCTTAAAGCATGCATTTCAACAGTAAATGGTTTAGGGATTGCATTAGATGATCTCCTCACACTCGGAATTTGAAGCGTTGGTCTCTTACGTTCTTAAGTGTAGGGTGGCACCCGGACACTTTTGAACATTGAGGCCAATGTTCAGTGTAGGGGGGTCTATATCAAAATGATCATACTTATGCCTACTTGTTTGCCCTCATGCAACCCCATTTTGACCAAAAGTATGTTTAATTATGCCGAAAAAATTGACTTTGTGTGATTGACTAGTCCCTTAGGCTAGAATAATGGAGATTATGACTCGACCGAGTATTACACTTTAGCTTTCCCCTTCACTCTCGAGACTGAGCGTTAGCAAAACTTGAAAAACTTTGCAAAGAACGAAAAATGATAGAGTTAGGTATAAGTTGGATGGTAAACAAAGAGTAGTTGGATCTCTTAAGAGCTCATAGAGGTAAATTGTGGCTTTTTGCTTCCACCAGCTAAATGACACATCAAAAAAATATTTTTAGAAAATAAAGATGTCCGTTTTTCCCAATTCTTAGTTTTTAAAATCTTTTTGGAAAACTTTAATAGTCCACTCGCGGGATTATTTTAGCTTTTTGATCAAAATAAGATGCATATCAAGGTTTCATCAGTGTAGTGAGGAAATATTACAACCGTTTCCTGACGGCTCGTTTCCGTTGACTCAGATGTTAAAAGACCGCATGACTCGAAACTCAACTATAAAAAAATATATCTAGGAAACCATATAAAGTTGGTTATTCATCCCAGGCAGCACTTCGTTCCAAAAGAAGGCGAAGTTCACTTACGTTTCATAAGTGTAGGTGGCACACCAATCACCCAGCGGTACCTCTTTTGAACCGTGAGGGCCAATTTCAGAGTAAGGCGGATAGGGTACTAGTGTTATAATCAAAATGATCATTACTTATGCCATAACATTGTTTGCCCTCATGCAACCGCCCATTTTATGAACCAAAAGTTGTTTAATAAATGCCGAAAAAATTGACTTTGGAGTATTTCCCTAGTAGTCCCCTTAGGCTTAGAATAATGAGATTATTGTGACTCCGACCCGGAGGTATTACAAACTTTATTAAGCTTTTTTCTCTTCCATATTGTTTCCCTCCCTTTAATAACTGTTGTCCCCACATCGTTTTCCCTCTCTTACCCTCCCCTTCACGTCCGTTATTCCTTTCTATTACCTTCTTCCGTTTTTTCCTTCCCTTCCTTCTCCCCTCCTATTTACTTCCCCTTTTCCTTCTTTCTTTTCTTTTCCTCACCTGTTTTATTTTCCCTCCCCGATAAATTAAGCTTTCCCTCTTTCTTTCCTTCCTTCCTATTCCACCTCCTCCGTAGCTTTCCTTTTTCCCTTTCCCACTCCCATTCTTTTCTCTTTTTTTCCCCCCAACTCTTTCCCCCCTTCACTCTTCGAGACCACTTCTTATTTGTACTGCTTAAGACACGTCCGAATCGAGACCCTTATTATTGATTGGACCTATGTTATCCTCTTATCTCTTCCCTTTCTTCCCATACCCCTTTTTCTTTCTTAGCCTTTTCTAATTATTTACTTTCCCTTTTCCCCTTCCTTTTCCCTTTCCTTTCCTCCCTTTCCTACTTCTTCCCCCTTCACCTCTCGAACTAGGGCTTTAGCAAAAACTTGAAAAACTTTGCAAAGAACGAAAAATGATAGAGTTAGGTATAAGTTGGATGGTAAACAAAGAGTAGTTGGATCTCTTAAGAGCTCATAGAGGTAAATTGTGGCTTTATTTTTTGCTTATTTCCCACCACCCAGCTAAGGAACACATCAAAAAAATAATTTTAGAAAATAAAGATTTCCCGTTTTTTTTCGCCACTTCTTAGTTTTTAAAAACTTCTTTTTTGGAAAACATTAATAGAGTCCAATACATCGTCCTCAAGGGGATTTATTATTAGCTTTTTGATCAAATAATATGGCAATATCAAGGTTTCATTGCATTCAGTGTAGTGAGAAATATTAGACAAAAACCGATTCCTCCTTACGGCCCGTTTTCCCCGTTGACTCAGAATGTTAAAGAGACCCCCAGGCATGGACTAACTCGAAACTCAACTATAAAAAAATATATAACCGCAGCTCAGTAGAAATTAAAACAAGCTGTTTCTTAACTAGCTCTGACATGGTGCTCGCTCTTGGTATTCCCTCCCATATGTCTCGTCGCACAGTGTTACCAGATGTATGCAGCTAATGGTGGAGAGAAAATAATAATAATAATAATCCAAAGAAACCGAAATTAAAACAAAAGAGAAAAAACGAAACTTGTTTATACCCCTAAAACGTTCTACGTCTCGTATATCAATTCATCATACCTATTCGACTCTAAAAACGTGTCCCCCTTTCTTTCGCTTTTCGCCCCCCCCTCCAAAAACTTAAAAGCGGTTCGCCTCGTTCGCATCTAACATGCTTTCGTTGATGACGCCGGCGTGCGTACCGCAGATCCGTCTGCTTCCCACCTAGTGCACGGGTGTTACTGACATGACGCCTTCGCGTCTAAACAGATGTATAAAGGGTGGAGGAAAATAATAATAATAATAATCCAAGACCGAAATAAAACAACTGTTTCCTGACGGTTCGCTCCCGTTGACTCGGATGTATAAAGGGTCGAGGAAGATATAACCAAGGTCAAAATAAGACAATCGCTTCCTAACGGCTCATTCCCGTTGGCCCGGATGTTTAAAGGACCGAGGGAAAATAAAAAAATAAAAATATTAATAAAGTTAAATTGGGGTCCGGAGTATCTAAATAAAGCTTCCGTCTCTGGATTAGTAGTTGGATTGTTTCGGAAGAAATAAAAAGAATACTCCTAAATCACGTTCAAAATGAAACTTTCATATGTATTTTGTTTTCATCAATAAGGGTTTTGTAAAAAGGAATTTTAAACTAAAACTTGTTAAAACCGGACAACTTTGCCAAAAAAAATACTTAAACTATGAAAATAAGCGTTTTACTTTTTAGAAAAATAAATAAATATAGAGGAAATTAGGAATGATGGGAGCGAAAAGTCGGCTTACGCTTACACAATTTGCATTTATGAGTAGTCTTAGCATCTATATTTGTACTTAACAATAATTTCGTTTTAAGCGTGGTTTGAGGTTAGTGAAAATCGAGGATAATGATTCTTATCTCCTGGGGACACCCAGTTTGTGTGTTTCTCGTTCTTTAAGCCTTGTATATATCTTTTTAATAAAGTTAAGCATGGCGGTTCTTAAATAAAAATTTTGTCTATTAAGGAATAATGGTCAAAATAGGCATTATCGACATAAATGAATTTTTCTTATATACCCTAAATGAATATTTATCTGTTCTTGTTTGATGTGATACGTTATTAGTTTAGGGGACTAAAATCATTTTCATACTTAACGTGTATAATAAACATTGCGTGAGGGCACGACAATGCTTAAGTTTGGGGGATTTTGATGTGTGTTACATTACACGTCTTTTTATATCGAAAAAACCTCAAATTAGGTAAATAAATAGCGAAACTTTGTAATTTTGTTGCAAATACTCTTGAATTCGTAATTTTATCTTGTAGGTAAAAAGAATTGAAAATGGAGCAAAAACGAGGAATTTCAAAAGAGAAGCGATCACGTTTACACATTTTCGAGGTCCAAACGAATCCCACTTGAAGCCACGAGCATACCGATGGCAAGAGAACCGGCCCTGCTCCAAAAAACCGGTCCGGTTCACCTTAAACGGACCGGTCCAGTTTATAGCGTTTAAAAGTTCAAACTGCACTTTATAAAGGCCCATTTGTGTAATACAACAAAATATCTCAGCAGCGCAGTTGGATGGAGTTACAAAAATACGTACTAAGCTACATGTCAATTGTTAGCTAGGTAGTAAAAGTACCCGTCACTTTAAATGTGTTATTAAGACCCTTGTTCCACTGCAAAGTACAAACCTACGACCTCTACCTTCTTTTGTTCCCGGTTGACTATATAACACAGTTTTTTTCCCATTTTTTGTTGCGTATTTTTTGATAGCTTAATATTTTTGACCTGTTAAACTTTATTGTTTTTGTTCCGCACTTTTTGTTACGCATTTTTATAACAAATACTCTCTCCATCCCAAAATAAGTGTCCATTTTGACTTTTCAGAGTCAAACTGGTTCAACTTTGATCTTAAATATCTTTTTTTTTATATAATATTTGATGAAAATTATACCAATAAAAAATACACTTAAACCTCAATTCATTCATATATTTTACATCAAGTATTATATAACATACACAAAAATAAGTAAGGTCAAAGTTGAACCAATTTGACTCAGAAAAGTCAAATTGGACACTTATTTTAAGACGGAAGAAGTACAAAATTATAAAAATAAGATAAATAAAAATAAAAACTCAAAAAATTAAAAGGCATTACAATTACATTTGAAGGTCTTAATAACCTAACCCTTCTAGTAAATATGCAGAATACTTGTACCATCTCTTGTTTTGAACCAACAGTGTCGACCATACTCACGTGTCAATTGCTTTAAGGGAGGTGATTTGTAAACATTGTTTTTGTCATTCACCACCAAGGTTGCAAAAAATCGTGAATCGTTAGCCGGGCGGTCGACCACCTTGTAGCTTGTAATCGGTCATGACGGGATTAATCGAATTGGCATTTTTGGCAAAATTTAGATATTTCGGGCAAGTTTTTTGTATTTCCATCGAGTTTTAAATATTATTGGCAAGTTTTTTTCTAAAAGACAACTTGTAATATATTTAAACAGTTAATATAAGTGATCAAAACAAGTTTACGGTGAGTTTGGCACTTTCGGCAAAATTAGAAGGTTTCCGGTAAGTTTGACCACCGTTGACCTATTTGTTTGACCCTATTACATTAATCGGCAAGGTTGATGGCCTTGTAGCGTCTAATCGATAATTAATCAGCCTTGTAAACCTTGTTTTGCAACACTGTTCACCACTATATATGCATATGTGTGTTGTATTGTGTGCATCAAAAAGTGTACTTTAGTGGTAGATGGCTAAAAAATGTGTGTACAAATCACCTCCATTTGCTTTAACTATACCTACTTCCTTTTCTACATCAAATGGTTTTAAAATGTACGCAGTACTACTTGTTAGAGCATAAGGTGTTATGGTTGAAAAAGCCATGTCATTTGGGTCTCAATTAGTGACACATCACTGTCACCTCATTTCAACACAACAACTCAAAATACCACCTCACTCATAACCAGGGGCGGAACCATTTAGAAGGTATGGGGGGGCGGTGCCCTCCCTAGCTCGCCAAAAATTATCAGTTTTTAGTGTAAAAAAATAATTTTATTGACCTTGCACCCCGTCACAAAATCAAATTGCCCCCCACTCATAGACTAAAGTCTAACATTTAACACTTTAAAACCTTAAAATCCTTCATTTTCTAAGTGACAATACTTGATTTTTCATTTCGATCCCCACTTTTATCCTATTTTTTCGCCGTATTTTGTTGCTATCGTGAAATATTTTTTTTTGCCCCCCACACTACAATTTTCTGGTTCCACCACTACTCATAACACAATCAACCCATGCCATTTGAATCCCACCACCCACCATTTTATTATTTCATTTTTAACAAATATAGAAATAGTATTTAACAAGCTGATCATTAATACGTAGGGCCATCTCAACTTTTCTTTCCTTTATTTCCTTTTCATTTTGTCTTCACATGCGTTGGTTAACCGGCGAATTCCATTTGACGAAGGAAGTGGCGACGTCAAATGGTATCATGGCTACAAAGCGGCGAGTGCCACATGTGAATGGCGAAAGCCACAAATCACCACACCCCTTGTTCTTACTTTGGCTATGCTACGAACCCTTTGCATGTGGCCTGCTGAAATAGAAACATAAAAGTACAACAAAAAGACACGAAAAAACAAGCACACATTAAAAAAACAAAATAGAACAAAAGACACTTCACAAAAAGATCAAAAAAACATAAATAAAAGTAAAAAAATTCTGGAAAAAAAAAAATCATTAAGAAGCCTACTTAAGATTAAATGTAATTGAGAAGCAAAGAACACCAAAAAATTAATAAAAAAAAAAAAAAAATAAAAAAAAAAAAGACATTAAAAGGACCATACAATATGAGCACCGTAACAATAAAAAAATAAAAAAGATAATAAGCTAGTTTATCCACCAGACAAATATAATCAATTCTCCACAACAGACAGGAGTACGACTCCTAATGCAAAACAACAATATCAAGACAAAAACATAAAATGCGAAAGATATAAACAATTTCCAACGTACTCATCTACACTATCATAATAATTATCCCAATTCTCATAACACTTATACAGCTCTCTGTATGGACATCACAATATACTAATCTCTCATTTTTCAAAAAAATAAAATCCGTCTAAATTTCTTCTCAATCTGTTATAAGAAAATTCAACCACTAATTCTTTCAATTTATGCAAGTAATTGATGCAGTCTTAACACTAATGTATAACAAATAAACAAAAAAAAAACAACATAAACAAGAAAACAACTCTAAATAATTGGAAACTTACAAATTGGGGACAAAAAAAAGACAACAAAACTCATCAATTCAAGGCATCCGCGCACATAATACTGCACAGCGTATTTGTACATACACATACACGCGCGAATAACTCACAGTTTCAACTCTCATTCATATTACACCAAGCTTTATTAGCGTAGCACAATAAACATAACTGTCACATGACATAGACACAACCGTATACAAAAGGCAAGAATTAATGATATACACAAATGATACAAAACTACAAATATCCTACACTTTATACAAATTCAACATACTTAGACACTAATTAAATAAGACATGCTATAATAAAATAAAGCAAACACTTTTAATAATTAACAGATCATTTAAGTATCTAAAAGCCATTCACTACAGGGATCTCAAAGATCTTCTCTAAAGTACTATTGAGAAATGAGAAAGTAGATCAAAGGGTTTTTACCCCATTTTCCTAATTACAAATTATTCAGTTTTATTCTTTTTTTTCAGTTACTATTGAATAACATTTGAAGGGTTTTTAGAGGGATTTTGACTCGTGAAGTTATGAACGGGTCAATTCGTGTTAAGTTTCACGCGGTTTAGAATAGAAAACCTTCTCAGAATTGCTGAGTCTAGAGCCTTAATGTTTGAGGCCAGACATTAAAGGAAACTGAATTGGTCGTGCTTCAGAAATATCTTTCATGACGAGTCGTCCGAACCGCAAAATAGGAGATAAGAATTTCCAACGTCATCTTACTTCTATATTCCCAATTTTATTTTACGCTCTGTTGGTTCTTCGGTCTATCTTCAATGTTATTGAACCTTTTCTTTTCAATTTTGCAGTAATTGATGCAGTCTTGCTATGATACAGCACAAACGAACTCTAATTGGCTTACATTGGGGACACATCAATTCAGGTCCTATATGATGTTTTGTATGTTTGCGAATTCAAGTTTTCTTTATATTACAGTTTTGTGAATACTTTGATTGTTTAGAAACCGAATACAAGGCAGAATTAATGATTCGTAATGATGCTCTCTCTCTTTTTATAATGCAATTTAGACTGCTACTTTAGTCAGTTTAGGCTGCAATTTAGGGTCGGTTTAGTTTTTGAAATGGGTCAAACTGGTCTCGGCTGCAAACTTTCAAAATAAAAGAAATAGAACTTCTAAGGTCGCGACTTTAATGATCCATTTTAAAATTTAGTGACTTCATTCTGTTTGGTGCACTAGCGTGGCTATTCTAAATTATGATGTGTGTGTTCTTTGATTTGAGGGATGCTATAGGTGCATACACAGTGACGCCACCGCTGCCTGCAGTCAGTGGGCGTGAAGGTGTTGGTGAACTACATTCTTCAGGCTCAGCAATATAGGCTCTTTAGACAACCGATTTACTCACACTGTCTCCACCTTCTGATGGTAAGTTTCATAGAGTTCAGCCTTTTTCGTCAATGAATTATTTTACAGGGCTGTCTTTCAAGTAGTTACAAATCACAAATCTTCTTGATCATTTGATATTAAATATTATAGCTGCAACATCCGCACAAAACATACCAGCATCGATGCATAACTACTAGAGTAAAAAAAGTTACCAAACACCCTTTATTTGAACTTGCAGCCCACTTTACTATAGTATAAACACATTTAAGCCACAATGCTAAACACCACTTAACTTTAACTGTCTTTTAGTTTACCACTGATCTTCTAATCCATCTTAAATGCCAAATACTATAGGTGGCCGAACTAATCGTGCATATGCCAAAGGGAATTGTTGTCTAAATCAAGTCAGATGGAATTTCTGAGACTAAACTCCTGTAATCGGAATGGTCTATGAATCCAACTATATTAGATTGTTTTCCCGAGACTTTTTTACTATGCTTGGACATAGCCATTTGGGGTATTGCTTTGGCCCACAATATAGTTTTATGGCTATGCATTGTAGTTACGTTACTAGACTCTTGATGTTCAAGATCTTTGTTATAGTTCAATTGTACTCTATATTATTTGAATTCAATTTGAGATAAGTAATGAATGCAATTCTTTGCTGGGGTGTTTAATTAGAAGGTTCGTAATGCGGGTCGTGTGGTTCTTATGAAACAACCAAAGGCAGCTCTAAGCATGTCAAAGAGGTGCATGAAGGGATCACTTTCTAAAAGTGCAGCTAAACCAGAATGAGTACAGCTTTAGAAGCAACAAATACCCCATCATTTGGTGCTTCGAGAAATGCATACCTGATGTATAATGAGTATAACCTCTGTTTGGTTACATGTAGCGTATAGTAGTATAGTATGCTTTCAAGGGGAATGTTTTTTTAAGTCCCGCAACTGATGGATTGTATTCCTAGACCTGAAATTCAATATATAACAATGACAATCTTCTAAGACTTGATTTTTTTATTACATTGTTTTATACCATTTCCACATAGCATTTTATACATGTCTTTCTAATTTCATAAACAAGTTTTATCTTGATGTGTTCCTTTTTTGTGCATTATAACAAAATACCAACTCCAATGAAAAACCGGTATAAGGACAGAAACTATATCAATATTGATTTTTTGACAACATGTTCCAAAACTCGCCACAGCGAAGCGCGGGTTTTCAAAACTTGTTTCAATAACTGATCCTAATTATTAGAACAAATGCTAAGAAAAAAAACACAGTTCCAAAACTTGTATCACACACGCCGTCACGTACTCCATATAATTAACCTCCTTAAACAAAACCATTCCATTGGATGAATTATTTGTGGGGTGCTTGATTATAATTATTTGATTTTGTGAAAAGGGTTTTTTGTTCCAGTTAGAATTAAATATTCAGATCTCGTTGACGTGAGATCTGATGATGCCTAGACGGATCTGCCTTGAATTGACGAATATCTTATAAAATCACGGGTCCCCTATTATATGCATCATAGGTATGTTTAATGTGTTTATTATTTTTTATTTTTCTTTGTTTTAACTAGGGATGGCGGGGCGGGTTTTAGTGTACCCGTACCCGCATCCGTTTATAACGCATCCGTACCCGCCCATTACCCGCTGGGTACCCGGTTAATATTATCCATAGGTTTTTTCGGGTTTCCCTGCGGGTATTGGTTATCCCAATTGAATATTCTGTGGACCAAATGACGGGTATCAAGATTAAGTCACACTAAAACCCACCAACAAAATAAAGCAAAACACTATAATATATTTAAAAATCTTAAAAGTTAAAGAAAACAAATACCCGTATCAAACGATTGAACGCTTTCGGATAATCCATGTACAACATCCAAAATGTGTTAGATAATAAAGATACTTGTATAAAAATATAATGGAAGAAATTATCTATAATATATATGTACTCTAATTAATTATAATAACAATAAAGCGGGTACGAATTCGGGTAAACGGGTAATCAAGGGGCGGGTATTACTAAACCCCGTCACCGAATCGGCTAAATTTTTTTATCAATTCCCAAACCCGCATTCAAACCCGTCAATTCGCCCCCGAACCCAACCCATCCGGTTCGGGTTTCGGATGCTTTTGCCATCCCTAGTTTTAACTAAATATTGTGGTGCAATCGTCAAAATCTATCACGAACGTCGAAGTAAGATATCATATAAACCTATTTTTGTTTCCACAATAGATAATATCATGCGTATGTTTTGTTGATTTATTGTTTTTCATTTATTTTAGTTTTTCACAAGATGGTTACTTGTTGCTCAGTTTAATCAAGTCATGAACTTGACTTTGGTTTCAACAACCAACTTTCTAATTATTACTACCTCCGTCCCACATTAAGTGTCCAGTTTGACTTTTTCAAGTCTTTTTTCTTTATCTTTGACCTTAATTATTTCTTTTTATGTTATATGATACTTGATGCAAAATATATGAATTGATAGAGTTTTGAATGTATTTTTCATTGGTATAATTTTCATTAAGTATTATATAACACAAACACAAATATTTACAGTCAAAGTTGATGAAAAAAGACCTCAAAGATTCCATTGTTGACACTTAATATGGGACGGAGGGAGTACGTATTAAGGGGAATTGCATATATATCCCTTTAAAAGTTTAAAATTGTATATATATCCAACTCAAACTTAAAATTGCATACATATCCTTCTAAAAGCTCAAAAATTGTATATATATCCAACTTAAACTTAAAATTGCATATATATATAAATAACTATTTAATATAAATTAACAACTATAAAATACATGATAATTATAATTAGAGTTAACTACATTTTTGTCCTTGTGGTTTGTCGGATATAACGGTTTTAGTCCAATAGTTTAAAACGTAATAGATTTCGTCCATTTTTTGTCGACCCGTAACACTTTTGGTCCATTTTTGGACTAAACCCGTTATACTCGACAAACCACAAGGACCAAAAGTGGACCAAAATTGGACCAAAAGTGTTACGTTTTTACCAAAAATGGACGAGATCCGTTATATTTTAAACTATTGGACTAAAACCATTATACCCGATAAACCACAAGGACCAAAAATGTAGTTAACTCTTATAATTATTAAAAAAATATTTTTTTTAAATTACTTTTTCTTTGCTTATAAACTTGTTGGTAATAATATACGCTTTTATTGTAACAATACTTTATTTTTTATACATATATAACAATCATGATATAAATATTGATGAGTTTATTTCATGCATTCGTATTATATATGATATAAGTTGATTTTTTTGTGATTTTAAAAATCATTTTGATGTATTATCTTTTGATATCAAATTCATTTTATATCTCGGGACATCGTACATTTTAAATAAATGTTACTTTTGATATTTATAAAATTATAAATATCATAAGTTAAAGTTCATAATTATTCTAAATAATTTTTTGATATATAAGACATATTAAAAGTTTATAAATGATATATATGCAATTATGAAGGTTAAGAAATGATATATATGCAATTACAAAAGTTTATTAAGGATATATATGCAATTAGTAGTTTAAGTTGGATATATATACAATTTTTAGGCTTTTGAAAGGATATATATGCAATTATGAATTTAAGTTGGATATATATACAATTTTAAGCTTTTGCAGGGATATATATGCAATTCCCCTACATATTATTTTTAAATTGTGAGTCTCCTTTATTAAATAGTTTTTTGTTTCATAAGTTACATTAATTTGCTTAATGTTATATAAGCAAAGACTCGGCATATGTATGATGCTACTATTTACTATGATTCGCTTACATATGATATAGAAAAAAATTTGTGTATATGTGTTCTACTAGTTTTGTTTATGATTTTAAATTTGTTTTACCTTATTTATTTGACGTGTACAATGATTGTGCATATGTGTTTAACATATGTTTAGCTGGTTCCTAACTAATGAATGCTAAAGGCACCATTTTAAGATTATAAATCAACAATTCTTTTTCTATTTAGACATGTGAATCCAACGCTCTCAAAGAAGCCAAGAATATGGCCTCATGTGCACAAGTCAGAGATATATAGTGCATATGTTTTTTGTTGTTATGCTAAAATAAGTGTTTATTAATTGTTTGTGATTACAATTACGAGTATGAATGAGGAATATGAAGAGTGCACATGTGTTCTGTACATACTATCTAGCGAGAAGATAATTATGACAAAAATGTAAAGAGTAAAGACATAAGTGCAAACAGTAGATACAAGTGTAAATTAACTAACTTGAGGGTGTACATACTCGGGCTGCAATCAAGCCAAACTTTTATCAAGCAACTCGAGCTCGAGCTTGAGCTTGAATCGATCGAGCCGAGCTTTTATCGAGCTCAAGAACGAACCCGAGCCTAAAAAACAAGCTCGAAACACATAACGAGTCGAGCTCGAGCTTTTATCAAACTTTTCGAGCTTTTATGTACATTAATATTTTTGTTATACATATTTATATAAACAATGTAAATGCTAATGTAAATATCGGTATCATAGTTAAATATTTATCGTGGAAGAATATTTAAACCCTAATGCTCGAATGTTTTGTTTAAATTCTTTACTCTTGAGTACATCATGTATTTTCTTTACCTTATTGATAAGCTTGGTTATCGAATACAACATTTATGAATAAATTCGAGCTCTTCGAGCCGAGCTCAAGCCTTATTAGAATATAACTCGAGCCGAGCTCAAGTTTTGATGATTAAGGCTTGTCGAGCTATCGAGCCGAACTCGAGCCTAACATATGATTTTCGAGCCGAGCGTCAAGCTCGAGCTCGGCTTGGCTTGATTGCAGCCCTAGTACATACAAGGACATATGGGTGAACTCAAATGCACATATGCATACCAAGAAATCGAGAATCTCTAATGAGGAAAAATACATATGCATATACGGTAACATCATTTTTGATATATTAAATATTAGCAGACACGTCCAAACTTTCATTTATTATTTACTTTTAGAATTTTTTTTATTTGAATTGTATATAACATGATTTTAGATTTTGTGTATAATGTTTTTGTTTTGAAATGTATACATTACATGTAAAATTTTATGTTTGTCATTCTATGCACTTGTGTAAATATTTGTGATCAAAACACATTATATGTTAAAACAATTGAACACTAAAAACATATATAAAATTTCATTATGTGAAAAAACACATATGCACCTTACTTTTCAAAACTATACATGTTGAAAAAAACTTATTTAAAAAAATTCCTAAAATTTAGGAACTAAAAACACTTTTTTTATATTAAAAAAATGTAATTTTACCTATATACCCTTTTGAATTAAATTAAAAAGATAAATATTAAAAAAAATTTGATTGGTTGGTGTGTTCTCCCAGTTCTGTACATTTATTTGGTTCTGAAAAGAACCTCACCCTACTCTGATATAGCTTAAGTATAATTCGATAGGTTATTTTTCGATATGTGAAATGATAAGTGTTAGTTTAGCTTAATATAGAATGTGTATGTTCAGTATGTGATAAGTTGTATTTTTATCTGAGTGATCCTTGTTAGATTAAGTTTTGAAATGTGAAATGATAACTGTTAAGCTTGCTGAATTTTGATGTGATTTTATGCATGCTAGTGTATCACCATTGGTTCAATCGTTCATGGTGTAGTGTCAATATTACTGAATTTGGACGCATTTTTGTTCATGCTGTTGCAGATATTGCATCGTTTGTGGTTCGATCGATTTGTTGTGTGAATGTTACTTATTAGGTTAATTTATGAAAGAGTAAATTACATTTTTGGTCCTCGTGGCTTGCCGGGTCTTTCACTTTTGGTTCATTTTTCAAAAAAGTTACGGATCCACTCCGACGACCCGTAACAAGTTTGGTCCATTTTTGGACTGAAAGTGAAAGTTAACTTACACTTTCAGTCCAAAAAATGGACTGAAAGTGTTACTGGTCGTCGGACTTTGGAGTGGATCCGTAACTTTTTTGAAAAATGGATCAAAAGTGAATGACCCGGCAAACCACGAGGACCAAAAATGTATTTCTCTTTATGAAATTATGACTGTTGCTGTAATTTAGCATAAGTTTAACACAACTTCGTGTCGTTATTGTGTGTTATGTGAAATGATCATGTTTGTGATATTGTAGGTTTATATGTCAGAATGTAGCATTTCTATCTCTGCTATTTAGATTGTTTTTATTCTAATCATACTTTTTAGGTTAACTTTTGACATGTGAAATGATTAGTGTTAAGTTTGCTGAATTATAACATGACTTTGAAATGTTAAGGTGTTTGTTGAAGGTGATTAGCGGTTAGATCGTTTACTTTTGAAATGGATCTGATGTTTAATCTGTAACACTCCTTATGTTCATTTTGGAAATGATGAATCTTCATTTCGGTGAATATAAATGCAGTTTTGAAAATGATCAGGTTTACATTGTATGATTGTATATCTGATGTAGATATAGGTATGCTATGATTAATATGTTTAATATTTAGCTTATCATGTGGTTTTGTTTCGATTCACTACAATGCAGTTTTGATGTATTTTGATTCATCCTGCTTTGCTATTTGATGTTAGATCTGTATATGTGACATTTCTAGAAGTTGGTTTGTTGTTTCTTGGCCAAACGCTAGAAGTTGGCTAGAAAGGTGATTAGCATTGTAACACCATAATCTATTTTCCTCTGCTGAGTTTTGGTCTTATTTACTTGGCATGTATTTATTTGTCTGACGCATTTTTGTGGTTTTACAATCAGATACTTATTTTGAATGTTGTATGTGCCTAGTAGTTCTGCTTGATGTTTAAGCAAAATGCTACTGGATTTCATTGTCCTTTTAAGGCGATTAGCTTTGTAATTTCCAACTCTCCTGCTCTGATATGTCGATTTCTGGTCTTGTGTTTCACACATATTTCCTACGACGATGCTTTCATAACTGTAGTTTGAAACTGGTTACCGTAGTTCGAATGTTTTTTGCGTTAATGTAATACCATATTTGTAGATGGCTCGAACAACCTTCTTTTTATAGAAGTAAAAGTAAATGTTTGGTCTTCATTCAGTGAGGCTCTTTTTTTATGTCCCGCACTTCTTTTGCGCGGCTCTACTACTATTGGAAAGTTGTCGTATAGACAGATTCTAGTTTAATATGTGAACAGAGGATTATCTAATTTTGTCTTATTTGTTTAGAGGATGCACTGCCTGTGTCGACATGTTATTACTATAGATAAACCGTTGATAATTTTGCAGGCAACTTTGAACTGTTCAGTATAAGAAAGAGTCGTGTCTTGGACTATTGATCTTTTGCTACAACTATTAGTTCTTTGATCTGATGGTCAGTAGTGCTCTAATGCCTTCTTTAACAATCCTAAATGTTATATCTGCAGGGTATTATTTTCAACACAATGACTGAACAAAACCAGCATTCTGCAATTGCTAGTTAAGTAGCCAACCAGATACCCCTTTCTCAGGATGTTCGATCTCGTTATGGTACCATCCAGAGACAAGCTGCAACTCAGAAGCAGTTCACTTATGGGAATTACACAAATGCAGGGTTTAGTTTTCCCGTGACTGAGAAACTGATGGCTGCAAATTACTCACCTGTTTTTGTTCAAGCTCAAGCGCCGTCTGAGAAAGGACTTGCTGGTTTTGCCGTTGATTTTCTTATGGGTGGTGTTTCTGCTGGTGTGTCTAAAACCGCTGCTCCAATTGAGCGTGTGAAGCTTTTGATCCAAAACCAAGACGAGATGATCAAGACTGGAAGTCTTTCTCAACCATATAAGGGTATTGGAGATTGTTTCTCTAGAACGATCAAGGATGAGGGGTTTGTGGCGTTGTGGAGAGGAAATACTGCGAATGTCATTCATTACTTCCCTACTCAGGTACACTATCTCTTCCTTTATCTTGTTGGATAATCATGTGTTTAAGTTTATTTGCTCATTAGTTTTTCGATAAAATTTGCAGGCTCTTAACTTTGCATTCAAGGATTACTTCAAGAGTTTGCACAATTTTAAGAAAGATCGTGATGGTTACTGGAAGTGGTTTGCTGGCAACCTCGGGTCTGGTGGTGCTGCTGGTGCTTCATCTCTGCTCTTTGTGTACTCCTTGGATTATGCTAGAACTCGTTTGGCTAATGACGCTAAGGCTGCCAAGAAGGGAGGCGAGAGGCAATTCAATGGGTTAGTTGATGTTTACAAGAAAACTCTCAAATCTGATGGTATTACTGTCATTGGCTTATCAATCTACTCCTCCACCCCCACCTAAGAAAGTTGGCCCTCCAGATGGACTTCCTATTACATCTCCTAGAATCAAGCTTTGTGACGGAAGACATCTATCTTATAAAGAATAGAACCTTCAGGATAGTACCTGGTTTAACAACCGGACTAATGAGGCATTTGGTTTGTGGGGTTGAGCACTGTTGGAGTCGAATGATATACAACTACAATTGTTTGGTTGAATTTGTTTGGAATTGAATAGGTAGCTAGGCCCACAAAACTCATACCAATCTAACATGGTGGATATTCTGACAACTTTTGATATCCTCAATTCTCAGCCACAAAATTTTTACTATTCACCTTTAATATTTATTTTTTCTTTTAAAAATTATATATTTATAATATTTTTAAAATAATATAAGTTTAATAAATTAAATATATTTATATATAATAATATATTTTCTCTCTCTTATTATTTTCTCAAACCTTTCCCAAATCTTTCAAACCATTCCTGAATCCTAATACCATTTATAAACCAAACGCACCCTAAAAGTCTCATCAACATCAACCCGCTCCAACTGTGTACTACCATTCGCCACAAGACGAGCATTGTATCGACTAAGCGTGCCATCACAAATAATTATGGCGGGAAAAAAGCCACATACACCGAACCAAGATTGGTATCTGCATGAAGGTACTAAACTCAAGTTTTGTTTTAAATTAAGACGATCATATTAGTTACGCATAGCATTTTTCCAATTCAGATCATTAAACACACCACAATAAGATTTTGGTAGGGAGAGACCGAAGACATATGTAAATTAAGACACTCAGTGGGACAGTTTGTCCTGACACGAAAACGTGTAACCATGGGGTGAACCGAGTCAAAGTTTGGGTTAACCGGGGGATTTTGGACTATAGTGGGTGCATGTTGGTTCGAAACTGTTATAGTTTGGTTGCGGGAAAGTGTGGTGAGATTGAAGCTGGACTGGTTGTATGTTGGGCCACAGGGGATGGTGTTAGATGGCGAATAGAGTTGGGCCGAAGATTGGGGAAGCATTGTTGTGTGGTTGAGCTGCGGTAAGGGAAGGTTGGTTTGCGGGTTCGGTTGGATGTTTTGTTGGTATAGGTAAGGACTAGTTTGTCCAATAGTTGGTTGATAAGGGTAGGATTTGGAACAATAGGGTGTAGATCAAAGTATGTCTAAAAAGATATAAGCGGGGCGAGGAAAGTGGATTTGGTTAGTCAAGCCAATAGGGAAACAGGGCGTTTCATTCAAAACGTGCATGCCGTGAAAATAATTATTTTGTTGGTGTGTAGGTCAAGGCAACGATACCCTCTATGAGAAGAGGCATATCCCAAAAAATAGAGGGTGTTGCACGTGGTTCAAGTTCAATATATGTATCAAATTTATGCTTGTATTACAATAATCCAGAAATTCTTACCTCGGTTAGGCAAAGGCTAACCCATGCAACCGCTGGGGTACATTGGTGTGGAGGGGGACGATCCTCACCGCCACATTCACCGCCGTGGGACCGGGCAACATTGTGACATTTCTGTACAAGTATAATTGCATACATATACAAATTCAGAACAAAATATATAAGTATGCACAAATCCAAAATACATATATACAAACAAATATCATATTGAAACATAACTTTTATAAACATTCTATGAACAATAATCTAAAGCATGCATCCCATCAATTACATTACAGAGCTCATATATGAGAGAGTAAAAAACCCCATACATATTCGCTCCTCACAATCCACAACAATTTATTATTCATTCAAATATATAAGGGTCTTTTGCAAGTTTACAATCAAGATCAATCTTCTTCTTCACTAGAATAAACTTTGTCAACACCATCATCATCAACATTGATGAGGTCTTCATCATCAGAATCTGCTAAATCATGAGGAAGGGGGTCTTTATCATCAGTAATATCATCGTTTTGGTCAACAACATCAATGATATTGGCAGTGCGTAACCTCCATGATTGACAAACTATATGACAGGTTGGCATTATCCTAGTCATTCAAACTAGTTAGAAAGTGGGGAGTATCAGATGAGTTGTCGAAATGTATAATATCAGGATCGTCCTCTACTACGATAACACCCCAGTCGGAAAACTTTTTATGATTAACATGTTCGATGATCTTCCAGTGGGGTTTGGCCTTATCTTCAAGGTAGAAGACTTGTTTGACCTATGTTACAAGAATATATTGATCATCTTTAAACGCCTCACCTCTTGTGTCGATTTGTGTCATGTTGTTTCTAAGGATAAGACGTTTGGCCTTTACGTCTTGGTTTGCGAGTTGTCGAACCACTTAACTCGGAAAACACAATTGGAACAAAAACTTCAACTCGATGATTTCTTGAAGTGACCATAATACATTTCTTCGTCAGGGCCAGGCGAACAAATGCCGCTGTTTTGAGTTGTGCGACGTTCATCGCGGTTGTGCACGACATACCTCACACTGTCGACTACGCAAGAGTTTATTGAGATTGGAGTCCATGTTGGTCCACAAGCCAAAGCGAATAACTCGTTGGTTGTGCTAACCTCTGGGTCTTTGTCATTGTCTACGTGACGTTGACGGATCTATGAAGAAGATAGGATTAGATAGAGAACATAAAATATGATATTGTTATTTTTACAGTTAAGTACACAAAATAAGTCTAAATTTACCTGCGACCCAAACCACTCGGGGAATTCTTCTTTCATGTCTTTGTTAGGAAATGAACTAAAAAACGTTCATGGTATTAGAATAAGTCGTCGAAATGATAAGTTAAGAAAAAGAAGTTTCAAAATAAAAAACGTGTACTACCTCTTGAATGGGCCCGGTAGTGTCGATCTCAGGCCTGTTGTGAAAGGAACATACCATTTCACTTTATTCAACTCTTGGGCATCAAACCGAATAACCAATCGATTTATATACCGATCGGAACACCTGAAACTGACACGTTCGGGAGGGGGATCCACATTACGGTCAGGACGATTAAATTTCGTGGTAACATCCTGGAAATAATAAGAACTGAAAGTTAATGCTTCTTCTGCAACATAACCCTCCGCAATTGAACCTTAGAGAGTGATATTAGCTAGCGATATTTCGTACATTGTGTGGTTTTGTTTTCATGTATCTTTCAAATGGAAACATCCACCGGGGGCGAATAGGCTCGCTTTCAAGAGCCTCTAGAGGTAAATGGATAACCAAGTGAATCATAATGTCAAAGAGAGCAGGAGGATATATGATCTCAAGATCGCACAGAATATCGACCACCTTGATCTGAGCTTTCAACATGTCATCCTCCATCAAAGTTGTAGAGCAGATTTGCTTAAACAAGGAACATAGCTCGATTATTGGTTTTGCAATCTTATCGGGCAAGTAATTTTGAAGTCCGTAAGGAAGTAAACGTTGCATCATTATATGACAGTCATGAGACTTCAGGCCCGTTATATTGGTATCATTATCGGTCACTTTGTGCTTGAAGCATGATCCGAACCCATCTGGTAGTTTAACTCCTTTGATGAACTGACAAAACTTTTTTCGGTTCTCTGGTATGAAAGAATACGCAGCCTGAGGCTTCAAGCACTTCCCGTTTTTGGTTTGGCCGAGCCACAAGCCACTTTGAATGCCCAACCTTTGCAAGTCTTGTCTTGCCTTGGCGGTGTCTTTAGATTTGTCATTTATTAACAAAGTGTTCAAGATGGCCTCCAACACATTTTTTTTATATGCATGATGTCTAAATTGTGTCTTAGTGTAATAAAAGACCAATACTCAAGCTCGTAAAAAATAGACCGTTTAGTCCAGTTAAGCTCGACAAGAACATTGCGTTTTATCTTCACACCCCCAAAACTCGGATGTTTACCCGTCAGACGCGTTGACAATCTATCAAGCTGAGCCAGGATTTCATCCCGGCCAAATTCTTTAGGAGGATCTCTGTTATCGGTTTGGCCATTGAATTCACGTGAACTCCTCCATTTATGGGGCTTCTTTAAGAATCTTCTGTGGCCAACATAAGCTGTTTTGCTTAACACACGAACAGATGGAGTGTCTTTATTACATGTAGGGCATGCCTTGTAACCTTGCCCACTCCACCCAGACAAACTACTTCGAGCAGGAAAATCATTGATGGTCTATAAAACCATCGCTCTCATATTGAACTTCTGGCCTGAAGCAACGTCTATAGTCTCGACACCTTTCCGGTCCCATAAAACCTTTAGGTCCTCAATTAAAGGCCTCAAGTAAACATCAATGTCCTTGCCCGGGGATTTAGGGCCAGGAATTAACAACGTCAGCATAAAAGAACTCTCTTTCATACATAACCACGAAGGCAGATTGTATGTCGTCAATATCACCGGCCACATGCTGTAAGCCTGACTAAGGTTGCCGAACGGATTGAAACCATCAGCAGCCAACCCTAGTCGAACATTTCTTGGTTCTTTTGCAAAATCCAGATACTTGGTGTCAAAGTTCTTCCATGCTCTACCATCAACCGGTGTGATTTACGGGGCTCCTTACACTTTCCAGTAGCATGCCAAATCATTTCCTTTGCAGTGTGACTAGACTTGTACAAACGTTGTAGTCTAGGAATGATCGGAAAGTAACGCAACACCTTCTTAGGAACTTTCTTCCCCGGTGTGTTACTGTCTTTCCATCTACTCGTATTACACACCGGACAGAAATCCAAATATTTGTTATCGTCTCCCCGAAATAAGCAGCAATCGTGTTCACAAGCATGTATCGACTCGTACCCTAACCCGATCATTTTAAATGTCTTCTTTATTGCATAGTATGACGGTGGGAGCTTGTATCCTTTACTGATGGGAAATACATTTTGGAAAAATTCTAACATTTCATTGAATATAGAATCAGTCAATTTACCTTTAACCTTAAAATGGGGTAAAACTTTGCATAAGTCTAATCGAAAGTCACCATAGTCACAAACCGGGGTTCACAGTCCTCGTGGCACTGGCATATAACTCTTTAAACTCGTTACGTGTAGCTTGATTTGGTTTGTTACTTGTCTCACCAATATCTCCTTGAGGTGGTCATTGTGTTCACTTATTCGGCAGAGGGAATGGGAATATAGCTAAGATCATTAAGTAACGCTGTCATGTCACTCATATGAGGTTGTCTTGTGTTATCTATTATTGGTGGTGGTGGAGGAACAGTCGATTCACCATGGTGAACCCATGTTTTGTAACCTAGTTCAAACCCATGTCTCATAATGTGGTCTGAAAGGTGTTTGATGGATACCCATAATATTGTTCGACAAGATTTGCATGGACATATTATTTTCCAGACACTATTTACTAATGGCCTGCAATGATCAACGAATTTTTCAAGACCGATATAAAATGCTCGTTCATGACGCTCTAAAAGTGTCCAACTCTTATCATCGATTACCATAACTGCGTTTTTACGGATACTATTTATGTATTATATGACCACTTAATTAAACACATTCAAACGAGGAATACGAGATGTTTTGTTCACCTAGTGCAACTATGGAAGGCAATCCTAACCCACTCTTTGAATGATTCGTTTCATATATGAATGCGTATAACCGATTTACTATTTAAGATAATTTCGGTAGCATTTCCCCTCAACTCCCCAAATATGTGTTTAAAGACATATTCGTAGGAGTAAAGGAGAAACACTGTCGAAATCATCTTAAATAGCAAATCGGTTATCCGCATTCATATCCTAAATGAGACAAAAAAATACAAAAAAGTAAGTCCCAACGGGGGCTTTTGTATTAATTTCTAATACATTAATTTCGAACGGGTTTTCTATAGGATGATAAAATTCAGACGGGTTTTTCCGGAATTAAATCACAAAATCCTACAATCCTAAGTCTTTTTTAGCTATCTATCATCTGGTATTTGTAATTTTTGCTTTAAATCTCAATTTTATAAGCTTAGTATGAATATAAGCATTTTAAAGGAGTGTTTGGGTCAAGGCAGTACTAACTTGAGTTAGTACTGCCAAGGCTCTCTTGGTTCTTTAAATTGAATTTATAGTTCATATTTAGGTTTATTAAGCAAGGGTTTAAGGTTTTTATAAGTCTAAATCAGTTTTCAATCATGTTAGTGAGTTGTAATTAAGATCTAATAGCTTAAATTCAGTTTCTTATGCATTTTAAGCTCAAATTAGTTTTAGCTGTTTTCATGGCTCATTTTGCTCTTGTATTTGTGCTTAAAGTAGTATAGAACTAAGGTTTTTAGCCTACATCTATTGGTTTTAAGTTTTGACTTTAAATTTGTAATCTGCATCAGATAGTATAAGCCCTTAAGGCCATTTTTAAGCTTAAAATTCAGATAGTTAGGATAGTTTTTAGCTTTTTGAAACTTATTGTTCAAGTAGTTCATAGGTAAGTTTAGAACTGTTTTAGCTTGTTTTATAAAAATTAGCTTATTTGCCAATCTGTTTTTAAGTTTGAAAACTGTCCTTTGTCTTTTCAAAAATTGACTCAGTGCATACTGAGCCAAACAACTTTTTCAAGTTGCTTTTTCATAGTTTAATTGAATTTCAAAATGCTTTTCAAGAATAGTTTTAAATAGCTTTTTGGCCAAGCTTTAAGCTGGTATAAGCTATAAGTCCATAAGGATCCGTTTGTGTGCTTAAAAATAAGCTCAAAGTTGCTTAAAAGTCTGTTTGGTATTCAGTTTAGTAATAAGTGCTTATTAGTGCTTTTCAGCTTATGGCTTGTCATTTTAGCTTAAGTTTAGTCCAAATAGCTTATTAGGGTAATGTTAGGTTAGTCATAGCTTATTTTATTAAGTTTAAGCTTATTCCAAGCTTATTTTGTTCTTTGAGTTTTTATAAAGTTTAAAAAGAGTTAAAGTGTTATCTGTTTTAAGCTCTATTCAGCTTATTTAGTGACTTACAAAAAAGTTGTTTTCACAAAAATAGCTTATTATAAGCTGTTTTATAATTTTGCTTTTTAGAGTTTTTGCAAAAATAAAAAAAGGGAAGAGGGGAAGTCAGGGGTGAGCAAGGCTCGAACCCCTGACCTCAACCCTCCTCAACCTTTATAAACGACTCAACACACACACCACTAACCAACTTGCCCTTGGGACTTTTACGTCCAAGTTTGCAAACACATTTCTTTTAACATCGTTTTGAACTTTTTTTCCTTATAAGCACTTCGTGTGCTAATTAGCTTTTTCTAGGCTTGTTCGTTTTAGCTTATTAGTAGGTTTAATTTTTCCTGCATTCTACTCAATATAAGCGATTTTCAGAAATTTTCTAGATTTTTTCTTTCAAAGTTTTATAATTTTCGTGAATTAATTTTGTTAAAAACTTTAAAAAATCATAAAAAATAGGCCCACAATATAGTTTTATGGCTATGTATTGTAGTTACGTTACTGGACTTTTGATGTGCAAGATCTTTGTTAAAGTTCAATTGTACTCTATATTATATGAAATCAATTTGAGATGCGTAATGAATGCAATTCTTTGTTGGGGTGTTTAATTAGCAGGTTCGTAATGCGGGTCGTGTGGTTCTTCTGGAACAACCAAAGACAACTCTAAGCATGTCAAAGAGGTGCATGGAGGGATCACTTTCTGAAAGTGCAGCTGAACCAGAATGAGTACAACTTTAGAAGCAACAAATACCCCATTGGTGCTTCCAGCAATGCATACCTGATATATAATGAGTATAACCTCTGTTTGGTTACATGTAGCGTATAGTAGTATAGTATGCTCTCAAGGGGAATGTTTTTTTAAGTCCCGCAACTGATGGATTGTATTCCTAGACCTGAAATTCAATATATAACAATGACAATCTTCTAAGACTTGATTTTTTTATTACATTGTTTTATACCATTTCCACATAGCATTTTATACATGTCTTTCTAATTTCATAAACAAGTTTTATCTTGATGTGTTCCTTTTTTGTGCATTATAACAAAATACCAACTCCAATGAAAAACCGGTATAAGGACAGAAACTATATCAATATTGATTTTTTGACAACATGTTCCAAAACTCGCCACAGCGAAGCGCGGGTTTTCAAAACTTGTTTCAATAACTGATCCTAATTATTAGAACAAATGCTAAGAAAAAAAACACAGTTCCAAAACTTGTATCACACACGCCGTCACGTACTCCATATAATTAACCTCCTTAAACAAAACCATTCCATTGGATGAATTATTTGTGGGGTGCTTGATTATAATTATTTGATTTTGTGAAAAGGGTTTTTTGTTCCAGTTAGAATTAAATATTCAGATCTCGTTGACGTGAGATCTGATGATGCCTAGACGGATCTGCCTTGAATTGACGAATATCTTATAAAATCACGGGTCCCCTATTATATGCATCATAGGTATGTTTAATGTGTTTATTATTTTTTATTTTTCTTTGTTTTAACTAGGGATGGCGGGGCGGGTTTTAGTGTACCCGTACCCGCATCCGTTTATAACGCATCCGTACCCGCCCATTACCCGCTGGGTACCCGGTTAATATTATCCATAGGTTTTTTCGGGTTTCCCTGCGGGTATTGGTTATCCCAATTGAATATTCTGTGGACCAAATGGCGGGTATCAAGATTAAGTCACACTAAAACCCACCAACAAAATAAAGCAAAACACTATAATATATTTAAAAATCTTAAAAGTTAAAGAAAACAAATACCCGTATCAAACGATTGAACGCTTTCGGATAATCCATGTACAACATCCAAAATGTGTTAGATAATAAAGATACTTGTATAAAAATATAATGGAAGAAATTATCTATAATATATATGTACTCTAATTAATTATAATAACAATAAAGCGGGTACGAATTCGGGTAAACGGGTAATCAAGGGGCGGGTATTACTAAACCCCGTCACCGAATCGGCTAAATTTTTTTATCAATTCCCAAACCCGCATTCAAACCCGTCAATTCGCCCCCGAACCCAACCCATCCGGTTCGGGTTTCGGATGCTTTTGCCATCCCTAGTTTTAACTAAATATTGTGGTGCAATCGTCAAAATCTATCACGAACGTCGAAGTAAGATATCATATAAACCTATTTTTGTTTCCACAATAGATAATATCATGCGTATGTTTTGTTGATTTATTGTTTTTCATTTATTTTAGTTTTTCACAAGATGGTTACTTGTTGCTCAGTTTAATCAAGTCATGAACTTGACTTTGGTTTCAACAACCAACTTTCTAATTATTACTACCTCCGTCCCACATTAAGTGTCCAGTTTGACTTTTTCAAGTCTTTTTTCTTTATCTTTGACCTTAATTATTTCTTTTTATGTTATATGATACTTGATGCAAAATATATGAATTGATAGAGTTTTGAATGTATTTTTCATTGGTATAATTTTCATTAAGTATTATATAACACAAACACAAATATTTACAGTCAAAGTTGATGAAAAAAGACCTCAAAGATTCCATTGTTGACACTTAATATGGGACGGAGGGAGTACGTATTAAGGGGAATTGCATATATATCCCTTTAAAAGTTTAAAATTGTATATATATCCAACTCAAACTTAAAATTGCATACATATCCTTCTAAAAGCTCAAAAATTGTATATATATCCAACTTAAACTTAAAATTGCATATATATATAAATAACTATTTAATATAAATTAACAACTATAAAATACATGATAATTATAATTAGAGTTAACTACATTTTTGTCCTTGTGGTTTGTCGGATATAACGGTTTTAGTCCAATAGTTTAAAACGTAATAGATTTCGTCCATTTTTTGTCGACCCGTAACACTTTTGGTCCATTTTTGGACTAAACCCGTTATACTCGACAAACCACAAGGACCAAAAGTGGACCAAAATTGGACCAAAAGTGTTACGTTTTTACCAAAAATGGACGAGATCCGTTATATTTTAAACTATTGGACTAAAACCATTATACCCGATAAACCACAAGGACCAAAAATGTAGTTAACTCTTATAATTATTAAAAAAATATTTTTTTTAAATTACTTTTTTTGCTTATAAACATGTTGGTAATAATATACGCTTTTATTGTAACAATACTTTATTTTTTATACATATATAACAATCATGATATAGATATTGATGAGTTTATTTCATGCATTCGTATTATATATGATATAAGTTGATTTTTTTGTGATTTTAAAAATCATTTTGATGTATTATCTTTTGATATCAAATTCATTTTATATCTCGGGACATCGTACATTTTAAATAAATGTTACTTTTGATATTTATAAAATTATAAATATCATAAGTTAAAGTTCATAATTATTCTAAATAATTTTTTGATATATAAGACATATTAAAAGTTTATAAATGATATATATGCAATTATGAAGGTTAAGAAATGATATATATGCAATTACAAAAGTTTATTAAGGATATATATGCAATTAGTAGTTTAAGTTGGATATATATACAATTTTTAGGCTTTTGAAAGGATATATATGCAATTATGAATTTAAGTTGGATATATATACAATTTTAAGCTTTTGCAGGGATATATATGCAATTCCCCTACATATTATTTTTAAATTGTGAGTCTCCTTTATTAAATAGTTTTTTGTTTCATAAGTTACATTAATTTGCTTAATGTTATATAAGCAAAGACTCGGCATATGTATGATGCTACTATTTACTATGATTCGCTTACATATGATATAGAAAAAAATTTGTGTATATGTGTTCTACTAGTTTTGTTTATGATTTTAAATTTGTTTTACCTTATTTATTTGACGTGTACAATGATTGTGCATATGTGTTTAACATATGTTTAGCTGGTTCCTAACTAATGAATGCTAAAGGCACCATTTTAAGATTATAAATCAACAATTCTTTTTCTATTTAGACATGTGAATCCAACGCTCTCAAAGAAGCCAAGAATATGGCCTCATGTGCACAAGTCAGAGATATATAGTGCATATGTTTTTTGTTGTTATGCTAAAATAAGTGTTTATTAATTGTTTGTGATTACAATTACGAGTATGAATGAGGAATATGAAGAGTGCACATGTGTTCTGTACATACTATCTAGCGAGAAGATAATTATGACAAAAATGTAAAGAGTAAAGACATAAGTGCAAACAGTAGATACAAGTGTAAATTAACTAACTTGAGGGTGTACATACTCGGGCTGCAATCAAGCCAAACTTTTATCAAGCAACTCGAGCTCGAGCTTGAGCTTGAATCGATCGAGCCGAGCTTTTATCGAGCTCAAGAACGAACCCGAGCCTAAAAAACAAGCTCGAAACACATAACGAGTCGAGCTCGAGCTTTTATCAAACTTTTCGAGCTTTTATGTACATTAATATTTTTGTTATACATATTTATATAAACAATGTAAATGCTAATGTAAATATCGGTATCATAGTTAAATATTTATCGTGGAAGAATATTTAAACCCTAATGCTCGAATGTTTTGTTTAAATTCTTTACTCTTGAGTACATCATGTATTTTCTTTACCTTATTGATAAGCTTGGTTATCGAATACAACATTTATGAATAAATTCGAGCTCTTCGAGCCGAGCTCAAGCCTTATTAGAATATAACTCGAGCCGAGCTCAAGTTTTGATGATTAAGGCTTGTCGAGCTATCGAGCCGAACTCGAGCCTAACATATGATTTTCGAGCCGAGCGTCAAGCTCGAGCTCGGCTTGGCTTGATTGCAGCCCTAGTACATACAAGGACATATGGGTGAACTCAAATGCACATATGCATACCAAGAAATCGAGAATCTCTAATGAGGAAAAATACATATGCATATACGGTAACATCATTTTTGATATATTAAATATTAGCAGACACGTCCAAACTTTCATTTATTATTTACTTTTAGAATTTTTTTTATTTGAATTGTATATAACATGATTTTAGATTTTGTGTATAATGTTTTTGTTTTGAAATGTATACATTACATGTAAAATTTTATGTTTGTCATTCTATGCACTTGTGTAAATATTTGTGATCAAAACACATTATATGTTAAAACAATTGAACACTAAAAACATATATAAAATTACATTATGTGAAAAAACACATATGCACCTTACTTTTCAAAACTATACATGTTGAAAAAAACTTATTTAAAAAAATTCCTAAAATTTAGGAACTAAAAACACTTTTTTTATATTAAAAAAATGTAATTTTACCTATATACCCTTTTGAATTAAATTAAAAAGATAAATATTAAAAAAAATTTGATTGGTTGGTGTGTTCTCGCAGTTCTGTACATTTATTTGGTTCTGAAAAGAACCTCACCCTACTCTGATATAGCTTAAGTATAATTCGATAGGTTATTTTTCGATATGTGAAATGATAAGTGTTAGTTTAGCTTAATATAGAATGTGTATGTTCAGTATGTGATAAGTTGTATTTTTATCTGAGTGATCCTTGTTAGATTAAGTTTTGAAATGTGAAATGATAACTGTTAAGCTTGCTGAATTTTGATGTGATTTTATGCATGCTAGTGTATCACCATTGGTTCAATCGTTCATGGTGTAGTGTCAATATTACTGAATTTGGACGCATTTTTGTTCATGCTGTTGCAGATATTGCATCGTTTGTGGTTCGATCGATTTGTTGTGTGAATGTTACTTATTAGGTTAATTTATGAAAGAGTAAATTACATTTTTGGTCCTCGTGGCTTGCCGGGTCTTTCACTTTTGGTTCATTTTTCAAAAAAGTTACGGATCCACTCCGACGACCCGTAACAAGTTTGGTCCATTTTTGGACTGAAAGTGAAAGTTAACTTACACTTTCAGTCCAAAAAATGGACTGAAAGTGTTACTGGTCGTCGGACTTTGGAGTGGATCCGTAACTTTTTTGAAAAATGGATCAAAAGTGAATGACCCGGCAAACCACGAGGACCAAAAATGTATTTCTCTTTATGAAATTATGACTGTTGCTGTAATTTAGCATAAGTTTAACACAACTTCGTGTCGTTATTGTGTGTTATGTGAAATGATCATGTTTGTGATATTGTAGGTTTATATGTCAGAATGTAGCATTTCTATCTCTGCTATTTAGATTGTTTTTATTCTAATCATACTTTTTAGGTTAACTTTTGACATGTGAAATGATTAGTGTTAAGTTTGCTGAATTATAACATGACTTTGAAATGTTAAGGTGTTTGTTGAAGGTGATTAGCGGTTAGATCGTTTACTTTTGAAATGGATCTGATGTTTAATCTGTAACACTCCTTATGTTCATTTTGGAAATGATGAATCTTCATTTCGGTGAATATAAATGCAGTTTTGAAAATGATCAGGTTTACATTGTATGATTGTATATCTGATGTAGATATAGGTATGCTATGATTAATATGTTTAATATTTAGCTTATCATGTGGTTTTGTTTCGATTCACTACAATGCAGTTTTGATGTATTTTGATTCATCCTGCTTTGCTATTTGATGTTAGATCTGTATATGTGACATTTCTAGAAGTTGGTTTGTTGTTTCTTGGCCAAACGCTAGAAGTTGGCTAGAAAGGTGATTAGCATTGTAACACCATAATCTATTTTCCTCTGCTGAGTTTTGGTCTTATTTACTTGGCATGTATTTATTTGTCTGACGCATTTTTGTGGTTTTACAATCAGATACTTATTTTGAATGTTGTATGTGCCTAGTAGTTCTGCTTGATGTTTAAGCAAAATGCTACTGGATTTCATTGTCCTTTTAAGGCGATTAGCTTTGTAATTTCCAACTCTCCTGCTCTGATATGTCGATTTCTGGTCTTGTGTTTCACACATATTTCCTACGACGATGCTTTCATAACTGTAGTTTGAAACTGGTTACCGTAGTTCGAATGTTTTTTGCGTTAATGTAATACCATATTTGTAGATGGCTCGAACAACCTTCTTTTTATAGAAGTAAAAGTAAATGTTTGGTCTTCATTCAGTGAGGCTCTTTTTTTATGTCCCGCACTTCTTTTGCGCGGCTCTACTACTATTGGAAAGTTGTCGTATAGACAGATTCTAGTTTAATATGTGAACAGAGGATTATCTAATTTTGTCTTATTTGTTTAGAGGATGCACTGCCTGTGTCGACATGTTATTACTATAGATAAACCGTTGATAATTTTGCAGGCAACTTTGAACTGTTCAGTATAAGAAAGAGTCGTGTCTTGGACTATTGATCTTTTGCTACAACTATTAGTTCTTTGATCTGATGGTCAGTAGTGCTCTAATGCCTTCTTTAACAATCCTAAATGTTATATCTGCAGGGTATTATTTTCAACACAATGACTGAACAAAACCAGCATTCTGCAATTGCTAGTTAAGTAGCCAACCAGATACCCCTTTCTCAGGATGTTCGATCTCGTTATGGTACCATCCAGAGACAAGCTGCAACTCAGAAGCAGTTCACTTATGGGAATTACACAAATGCAGGGTTTAGTTTTCCCGTGACTGAGAAACTGATGGCTGCAAATTACTCACCTGTTTTTGTTCAAGCTCAAGCGCCGTCTGAGAAAGGACTTGCTGGTTTTGCCGTTGATTTTCTTATGGGTGGTGTTTCTGCTGGTGTGTCTAAAACCGCTGCTCCAATTGAGCGTGTGAAGCTTTTGATCCAAAACCAAGACGAGATGATCAAGACTGGAAGTCTTTCTCAACCATATAAGGGTATTGGAGATTGTTTCTCTAGAACGATCAAGGATGAGGGGTTTGTGGCGTTGTGGAGAGGAAATACTGCGAATGTCATTCATTACTTCCCTACTCAGGTACACTATCTCTTCCTTTATCTTGTTGGATAATCATGTGTTTAAGTTTATTTGCTCATTAGTTTTTCGATAAAATTTGCAGGCTCTTAACTTTGCATTCAAGGATTACTTCAAGAGTTTGCACAATTTTAAGAAAGATCGTGATGGTTACTGGAAGTGGTTTGCTGGCAACCTCGGGTCTGGTGGTGCTGCTGGTGCTTCATCTCTGCTCTTTGTGTACTCCTTGGATTATGCTAGAACTCGTTTGGCTAATGACGCTAAGGCTGCCAAGAAGGGAGGCGAGAGGCAATTCAATGGGTTAGTTGATGTTTACAAGAAAACTCTCAAATCTGATGGTATTACTGTCATTGGCTTATCAATCTACTCCTCCACCCCCACCTAAGAAAGTTGGCCCTCCAGATGGACTTCCTATTACATCTCCTAGAATCAAGCTTTGTGACGGAAGACATCTATCTTATAAAGAATACGGTGTACCAAAAGATTCAGCAAAATACAAAATTGTTTTTGTCCATGGTTTCGACTCTGTCAAGCATCATGCTGTTATTGCTGTCAAGTACAAGAGTTCTCTTGATGCGTTCACTCAGATCTTGAAGAAGGAAGGAGCCCGATCATTGTTCAAGGGTGCTGGTGCAAACAATCTCCGTGTTGTGGCTGGTGCTGGTGTTCTAGCTGGTTATGACAAGCTTCAGGTCCTTGTTTTGGGGGGAGAAGTATGGTTCAGGCGGGGCCTAATTTGCTGGTCTGTTGGTTTTTGTTTAATATGAGTCAAATTTTGAACGCCAAATTATGATAAACCGAGGATAACACTTTTGTTCATTGAAATAACCTTCAAACGTAGAGGGGACTATGTTTTTCCCCAAACTTTGGTTTCGTTTTTACAACACCTCTGAAATGCAGGTTTTGTATTTCACTTCATTTTTCAGTCTTGATTGGTCGATGGTTTCTGTTTTCTTCAATTTTCTGAGTGCAAAATTTGATCTTAAATTATACTGTCTAGTTTGTAATTAATCCGATAGCTGATGCACAAACATTAGATTCAAGCTTGAAGCAACTCTGAAGGTAAATGTGTAATTAACATGAATGTGTTTAGAGTTGTGTTCACAGTATCAAGACAAAATAAGTTATAATTTGGTTTTGATGGATGTAAATCGGTTTAGGTTTTGAATTTTTCTGGTTTAAAAAAAGAAAGCCTTAGAGGTTGGGCTTTGAATGTGTGCAAATAATTAACCACGCCACCAAAATCGGATATGAAGTTCTATAAATAATATAAATCATCATGGTCGCAGCATTGTAACATAAATAAGATGGCAGACTACACACCCTTGAAAATCTAAGCCGAAATCATGAAAAGGCTTCCGGTGATATGATTGATTCAATTCAGATCCGTCTCTAAACAATGGAAATCTGTTATCGATAGCCCTACATTTATTGCTGATCACTGTGTCATCCAGCACTACACTCAGTCGCAACATCATTCTGTTAATTTACTTGGAATCAGTGGTGGGTACGGGTATGGTGGCAATTTTTCAATCGTGGATGATTCCCGCATCAGAAGGTCTTCATGACTACTCCCGTGTCTGTTAATCGACTTAACCATACAAAACAAGTTGTTGCTCTCTCTGGAGGCTTGTTTTGTTTTTACGGTTCTATTAGAGACATAAAGAATGCTGTTATTTGGAATCCATCCATTAAAAAAACAGTTACTATCGTTGTGCCTAATGTGCCAGATGGTGTGCCGCCGTATCACACTATTCTTGGCTTTTCTGTTTGTCCTCGAACCAGTGATCCCAAGCTTGTCAAGATCACATATATTGATAGGTACCAGAAGGAATATCCTACTATTCCTAATCAAGTTAAGGTTTTTTTCGTTGAGCTCAGGTTTATGGAAACGTCTAAGAGGCAAGCTGCCTCGTAAACCAATTGTGTACATACCCTATAAATGAGTTAATTTATCGGCTTGCTTATGATAAGGGTCCTCAGATTGGAAAGATCATTACTGTCATTTGATTTTACAAGTGAAGAATTTACAGAAGTATACCTCCCTCGGAGCTTAGCAAGTAGCAAAACTTGTGTGTATATCTAAGCTAAATGAGTCTCTTGTTGTGATTGAAAAAAATCACACATTCAATGCAAATATATGGATTATGCATAAAGGTGATCCACAATCGTTCATACATATATTCACCATTAACATGCCAATAACATGGATAAGAGATGTAGCTGGATTCAGAAAGAATGGTGGACCCATACTTGTAAAGAAAAAAGATTTGAAAGAGAAGGAACTAAATTGTTTATGAACCCAACTCTAAACAAATCAACTATACTGGGATTGCCTGGGCATTTAATTACTTCTTTGCGAGTCCCTACATACAAACACTGCTTTTGCTTGATCATAAAGATAGTGTGGATTCAGAGATGGCGACGGCGACGACGACTTGGCGACGGCGACTGGAATAGGCAAGCAAGGTATGGATACTTGTAGAATAACTACTCACGCTTTTGTTATTAATTTTTCTTTTGATAATGATTCTCACTCTTTTTCTAACGTTATGCACATTCATCTTGTTAAAAGTGAAGCTGTTTAAGCCGAATAATACCATTGATTCTATATTTCGTTTTTTTTTTTGGTTTTAGGAACACGGAGTGGGCTCTTCCGTAGAGTAGGTCGAACGTTTAAAGGGGTTACAACTTCCTCTTCGGCTACATCTTCATCTACAAGCTACTATGGTGCTTCAAAGAGATATTCGCAAGAGGAAGTGAATGAGCTCGTCAAGAAGAAGAGTAAGAGTATTGGTAAAAGAATTTCAGCCTATTTTAACAAGAAACTTGTTAACTTGATGACAAAATTGGCCGAGAAAGGTATAAGTTTGGATAAAACCCCGGTGATTGACGAAGAGGATGAAGAATACGAAGAAAGCGATGATGAAGCAATCGACGATGTAGATGATGGAATGGAGTATGAGGCTGAAGGAATGGATGATGAGGACGATCAATGATGAGCAGGTGTTGTGTTTTGGTAAAACGATTCAGAAGTGGAAGCTCCTTCCATGTGACTTCTAATATGTTCTTTACGAATTATGTCTTCCCCAAACATCTAATGCCTATGAACATATTACTGCTTCTATACTTCAGGTTTCATGCTCTAAAACAATCTTAGATAAAAGTTCATATCAAGTACCTTGTGTTATGTTCTTCTCATTTTTCCACTCAAAACACTCAGCTTAGATCATGTAATATCACATGGGTGTAGTTCCGTTTGGTTTTTGACAGATCCATAAGAACACATCGGTTTCCTCTAATAATGAGTGTTATTCATGCATTACCCAACAAAACTGTGAGGTACTTAAATTCCTATCAATTTATGTATGGGTTTGTACTAAATTTTCTGTAGTTCAATTGTGGATCATGAGTTCATGAACACACCTTACAGAACTATAAAAGCACATCATATATGATGAAATCAAATAAAATCCTCACTCGCAATTAGTATACATCTAATCCAAATATGTTATTATTCAATGATTCCAACAAGTTCTCACTTAGGCGTGACACAAAAAAGACAACCTCTTATACACTTTTCGGCTAGAGAGAAGAAAGGGAGGAAAGTAGTTTTATACTTTTATCAATTGGTGTTTGTGTTCAGGATCCCACATCGCTCGAATAAACCAAATGGAAGAGGGGCATCAATACAAAAGGAAATGCCATTCGCCTAGTAATTGGTATCTTCTTTTCCTTTTTTGCTATGTCGTTCTATGGCAATTGGCAACTAAATAGTATCTTTTTGATATGGAGTTAATTGCATAAATGGTCCCTGTGGTCATCCGGAGAAAATGGTCCCTAAAACTTTTTTGTAACGAAAATGGTCCCCATGGTTGTGAAACATGTTTCACAACCATGGGGACCATTTCCGTGAAAAAAAGTTTGAGGGACCATTTTCGTCAAATCCGGACGACCACAAGGACCATTTATGCAATTAACTCTTTTGATATGTAACTACTAGTTTTAATATTTTTAAGAGTTAAGTACATTTTTGGTCCTTGTGGTTTGGTGCATTTTCTCACTTTTGGTCCAAAAATAAAAAAAAGTTTGGTGTCCAAAAGACATAGTTTCGTTACACTTTTGGTCCAAAATACATAGTTTCGTTCCACTTTTAATCCGTAAATTTTAGTCCAAATTTACGGAATTGGACTAAAAGTGGAACGAAACTACGTTTTTGGACCAAAACCAAACCTTTTTTGAATTTTGGACCAAACGTGAAAACGCACCAAACCACAAGGACCAAAAATGTACTTAACTCTTATACTTATTTAGCTTACGGTGCTTAAGTTTTAACAAGATGAACATGAATAATGTTTACAAAGAGAGTGAGAATCATTATCAAAGAAAAAAAAGCGTGAGTAGTTATTCTTGAATATCCATACCTTGCTTGTTTATTTTAATCGGCGTCTCTGAATCCCCACTATCTTTATGATCAAGCAAAAGCAGTGTTTGTGTGTAGGGACTCGCAAAGAAGTAACAAAATGACCCAGCAATCCCAATAAAGTTGATTTGTTTAGAGTTGTGTTCATAAACAATTAGTTGGTTCTCTTTCAAACCTTTTTTCTCTGCAATTATAGGTTCACCATTGTTTCTGAACCAAGCTACATCTCCTATCGACGATGTTATTGGCGTGTTAATGGTGATTATATGAGTGAAGGAACCATTATGCATAATCCATACATTTGCATCGGAGGCGTGATTTTTTTCAAGTACAACAAGAGACCCCTTTAGCTTAGATATACACACATGAGTTTTACTACTTGCTAAGCTTTAAGGGAGGTATACTTGTGTAAATTCTTCACTTGTCAAATCAAATGACATGATTAAACGACAATACTAATGATCTTTCGAAGACATGTCATAAGCGAGCCAGTAAATAAACTCGTGTATAGCTACCTGAAGATAAAAGTACCGAATTGATTTACGAGGCAGCTTGCTACTTGGACGTTTCCATAAACCCGAGCTCAATGAAAAAAACCTCAACTTGATTAGGAATAGTAGCATATTCCAGGCTGGTAGATATAATTAAATGTGATCTTGACAAGCTTAGGATCACTAGTTCGAGGACAAACCCCAAAGCCAACAATAGTGTGATACGGCAGATCATCATCCTCGTCGTCATCGTCAGGCACAACAATAGTAACTGTTTTTTTAATTGACGGATTCCAAATAACAACACACTTTATGATTCCATTAGAACTATGAATACAAAACAAGCCTCCAGAGACACCTAGAAGTGATGCTGGATAGTTAAGTAGATTAACGGACACGAGAGTAGTCATCAAGACCTTCTGATGTGGGAATGTATCATCATCCACAATTGAATTATATCTAGCCATCATACCTATAGACGACACCTCTGCTTCCAAGTAACGTAACAGATGATGTTGCGACTGAGTGTAGTGCTGGATGACACAGTGATCAGCAATAAATGTAGGGCTATCGATAACAGACTTCCATTGTTTGGAGACGGATCTGAATTGAATCAATCATATCACCGGAAGCCTTTTCATGATTTCTTTTCAAGGGTATGTAGTCTGCCATCTTATTTATGTTACATTGTTGCGACCATGATGATTTCTATTATTTATAGAACTTCAGATCTGATTTTGGTGTCGTGGTTAATTATTGTATAACTGCACACATTCGGCCCATTCAAAGCCCAACCTCTTAGGCTTTCTTTTTTAGAACCAGAAAAATTTAAAACCTAAACAGATTTACCTCCATCAAAACCAAACTATAACTTATTTTGTCTTGATACTGTTATGAACACAACTCTAAACACATTCATGTTAATTACAAATTCAGATTTACCTTCAGAGTTGCTTCAAGCTTGAATCTAATGTTTGTGCATCAGCTATCGGGCTAATTACAAATTAAGATTAGTCATGAAGAAAACAAACTAGACAGTATAATTTAAGATCAGATTTTGCACTCAAAAAATTGAAGAAAACATAAACCAATCAAGACTGAAAAATGAAGTGAAATACAAAACCTGCATTTCGAAGGTATGTAGTCTGTCATCTTAGATGATTATTGCTTAGGGTTATTCTTAGGTTTCTTCATTTCCATGATTATAATTATAATATAACTCAATAGCCGTTTGATACGACGACGTTTTTGTCGTTTTTCTACAGTGCTCCGCTACAGTGCAATGCTACAATGGCCCAACAAAAGAGATTTGGCCCAACGCAAAAAAAGGCCCACTATATATAAAAAAAACCTGCTATCGGCCCAAAATAGAAAAAAAATACGAACCGTACCCTCAACTTTTAAGTAAATACGTCTGTTTTTTCCAAACAAAACGAGCCCAATATCGCAAGGCTTTTGACATATGTACAATTCCGATATCGGCCCAAAATAAAAAAAATACGAACCGTATCCTTAACTTTTAAGTAAATACGTCTTTTTTTCCAAACAAAACGAGCCCAATATCTGAACGCTTCTGACATACGTACGATTTTATAAAAAATGTTAAATTTTAATATATATATATATATATATATATATATATATATATATATATATATATATATATATATATATATATATATATATATAATATAATTTTTTTTCCCCAAAAAAAATATTCCAAAAAACACGTCTTTTTTTCCAAACAAAACGAGCCCAATATCGCAACGCTTCTTACGTACATACGATTTTATAAAAAGTGTTGAATTTTAATATATATATATATATATATATATATATATATATATATATATATATATATATTAGATAAAGATCAAATAAAAAGACAAATATTCGTGAGAAGGATAAATTTTTTTTTTTTAAAAGTTCTCAAAAAATTCTGAAAAAATTCCACAAGATCGTATATGTTGGTGCATGAAAAAGTTGTAAATGAAGTTTTTCTAAAAGTGGATAGTTTTGCCGAAAATTTTTTATTAAAAAAAACGTTTGTGCATTAAATCGGTTTTTTGTGCATCAAAAATTCGTTTTTGTACCCAACTTCTCTTGACTTTTTGCATCAAAATTTTATTGCGCATCAAACTATAACAAGTCGAAAAATTTGTGCATCAAAATTTCTTTTTTTGCGCATTAAAAAAACGTATAAAAACTCAAAATTAGAAAAACTTCTTTTACAAAAGTTTTATGCACCAACATACCTGATTTAATGAAATTTTTTTAGAATTTTTCGAGAACTTTTAAAAAAAACTTTTCTTTTTATCATTCTCACGAATATTTGTCTTTTTATTTTAACCTTCCTCTCTCTCTCTCTCTCTCTCTATATATATATATATATATATATATATATATATATATATATATATATATATATATTTATATATATATATATATATATATATATATATATAACCTTCCTCTCTCTCTCTCTCTATATATATATATATATATATATATATATATATATATATAACCTTCCTCTCTCTCTCTCTATATATATATATAACCTTCCTCTCTCTCTCTCTCTCTCTCTATATATATATATATATATATATATATATTCACCTAAAAAAAATTCAAAAACACCCTAAACTACCTACTAACTTTAAAATAAACGACTTAATGAAAAACCGGCCTACACTAAGAAAAAAAAATCCAGAAAAAAATTAGCCGCGCCGCAACGCACGGGTTCTTATGCTTGTTTATTTTATTTATACAACTTCTTTAGATCCGATTTTGGTACTGTCCTAATTCTTGTACAACTCGACACATCGCCCATTCAAGCCCAACCTCTTGTGGTTTTTTTTTTCTTCTAAACCAACAAAAAAATTGATAACTTAAACCGCTTTTACTTATATTAAAACGAAACTATAACTTATTTTACCTTGATACTAGTTTTAGAGGTTGTGGGATGGTAATATTTGAAAAACAATAGACTTTACAAAAAATTAAGCTTGGTAATATTTGACCTTTTTCAAATATTTTGTAACCCTTTAAACATTTCGCAATAATTTAGTATCCGTTATATTTGATATTTTGTTTTGATCGGTTAAATTATAAACAAGTGGATTTGCGGCGGGCCATTTCTTTTGGTTGGATTATTTAGTGTATATCTAAGCTAAATGATCTCAAAGACCATTTATAACCACATATTATACAAACCATGTAAACTGGACACTTGTGAGCACGGCCGACCCAAACATTAAGTCATCGGGTGCACAAAAGTTTTTTTACAAGTATAAAAGGTTATGATGGTTAATTTTTTTATTTTTTTTTCAATTATTAGGTAATTTACGTGACACAAATTTCTGGGACCGGGTTCATTTTTGAATAATTAAGAATTTTTACAAAAATTTACACTACGCGACAAACATCCATCGGGTTCCCATAAACCCCCGGGAACCCCTAGGTCCGCCCCTGCTTGTAAGTTCATATCAAATCTTAAACAATTATCCCAACGCTTAAACAAAAAGAAACACATGCCCATAAATCAAACAAAACAAAGCCAGTAACAAACCATATAAAATCACCACCTATAAGCACATAGTAGATGCATTATCTATAGTAGAACTAATACTTGTGTTCACATTTTCATTCTTAATTTTAGGCACACATTTCATTTTTGTCTTAGGAATCCATTGATATCCTGATGGACATTGTTTTTCTATCCACCATGTTCATGCCTTACTGGTTTTCTCATAAAGCATCTTATAATAACTCTTAGATTTTTGAATAGTGGAGTCTGAAGCAACTGTTTTTTTAGGAGGTGTTGCAACATATTGGTTCGCTTTTTTATAGGTTTTCTAGTTCTAATGGGAACTTCTTGATGCTTCATAGATCTAGCATTCACGTCATTCAAAAACTCGTCATTCAAAAACTCAGAAACACAGTGATTCGTCATAGATGTTTAGTTATAAAATTATTGCCAAGTAGATAGGATAAATACCTTAGGAAAAGTAAAAATCAAATCTCCCGGAGTCGTATCCACGACGAAGAATGAATTTGAAAATTACGTCAAAAGTTTATTATTTGATGCTTAGATATCGCATTTTTTAGTTTTTGAATTATAGACTAAACATGCAAAGAAAAGGAACCTAAGGCAACATATAGCTAAAGCGAGCTAGGGAATACTTAATATCCTAATAAAGCAAAATGACATAAAAAAATAAAACTCAACATAGCAAAACTAACTAAGCTAAACATCATTGTAAAAATTCAACTCTAACATCCTATTAAAAATAAAAGGCATAATAATAAATCTAAACATCATTAATCTAAACATGGCAAGCAACTAACAATATTATATAAAACGAAATATAATTAAAAAAAGAGAAGCATAAGAAGATAAAACCCGTAATATTAAATGACACACAGCTAATGACTTTTTTTCCAAACTATTAAAAATGTAAGCTTTTTATACATAGAAAGCTAAAAATGTATATATACTAATTTATAAATAAATCTCAAACCACCCAAGTTACAAATTAAAATGTTCAATTTTATGTAAACTAAACTTGGGGTATTAAGGTAAAAGATTTATCAACAATTAGCAGATATAGATTTTGTAAAACTAAAAAACATAAACTTTTAACTATTAAAAATTTATAAAAATTAAAATAAATATTTAAATTTCGAAATAAATTCTGAAACTTTAGCAGAAATTTAAAAACAATAAAATATAATTTATAAAAATAAAAAAAGAATTTTTAAAATGACGAAATTATTTTAAATGATTTAATGACTAAAACAAATTTTAGATCTAAATAAAATACTAAAAAAATTCTAAAAATTATAAAAATTATAAAATACTAAAAAAATTCTAAAAATCCTAAATTATAAACTTTTAACTACTGAGAAGTTACCAGAAAATAAAAAAACTATTTTTTTGATGATTTTTTCTATTTTTTAGAAAATAAAAACAAAACAGATTTATAAAAATAAAAGGACAGAAACTGTTTTTGAATTTTTAAAAGTAGTGAAGCGAATCCAAAAATCTTGAAAAATTTATGACAGAAGTAAATATTTTTTTAGAATTTCAATAAAAAGCACAAAAATTTAAAAGAGTTTTTGCTATATTTTATCTAAATAAAACAATAAAAATTCAAACTTTTATAAAAATAAGATAAAAAAGATGTAAATAGAAAAAAGGTAATGGTAAAAGAAATAAATAACTCACTTGCATAAATGTAAATAACTGCTTCAAAAATAAACTACAACTGCAACTTTATATAAAAACTACATCTTTTTAAAATAAACTACAACTAAACTAAAAAAAAAAGAAAAATGTGAGAAAAAAAGAAGAGATAGATGAGAATGAAGGATATAATTTATATAATACCAACTATTACAATTTTGTTCCCTCAAAAGTTACACAAAATAACCTTAAACTATTGAAAGATGACAGAAATACCCCTTAGATATTTTTACCGGATCACAGCTGTAGTTGTACTGCCTCTCCACTACTGCATTGCCACGTGGTACGTTGCTACTGGACCAGATGTTGAGGCTTGTAGGATGACGTGGAGGACTGAAATGCCACAAACGAGAATAATATCTTTTGAAAATGATAGGATGGGGTGCTTGTATTTATTGTGAAGTATTGGAGGTGTTTGAAGTGTAAATTTTAGTACTACATGCCTTTAATAGCCATGAAAGTTGTGTAAGAAAATGTTTCTATTTCAGCAGGCCACATGCAAAGGGTTCGTAGCATAGCCAAAGTAAGAACAAGGGGTGTGGTGATTTGTGGCTTTCGCCATTCACATGTGGCACTCGCCGCTTTGTAGCCATGATACCATTTGACGTCGCCACTTCCTTCGTCAAATGGAATTCGCCGGTTAACCAACGCATGTGAAGACAAAATGAAAAGGAAATAAAGGAAAGAAAAGTTGAGATGGCCCTACGTATTAATGATCAGCTTGTTAAATACTATTTCTATATTTGTTAAAAATGAAATAATAAAATGGTGGGTGGTGGGATTCAAATGGCATGGGTTGATTGTGTTATGAGCAGTGGTGGAACCAGAAAATTGTAGTGTGGGGGGCAAAAAAAAATATTTCACGATAGCAACAAAATACGGCGAAAAAATAGGATAAAAGTGGGGATCGAAATGAAAAATCAAGTATTGTCACTTAGAAAATGAAGGATTTTAAGGTTTTAAAGTGTTAAATGTTAGACTTTAGTCTATGAGTGGGGGGCAATTTGATTTTGTGACGGGGTGCAAGGTCAATAAAATTATTTTTTTACACTAAAAACTGATAATTTTTGGCGAGCTAGGGAGGGCACCGCCCCCCCATACCTTCTAAATGGTTCCGCCCCTGGTTATGAGTGAGGTGGTATTTTGAGTTGTTGTGTTGAAATGAGGTGACAGTGATGTGTCACTAATTGAGACCCAAATGACATGGCTTTTTCAACCATAACACCTTATGCTCTAACAAGTAGTACTGCGTACATTTTAAAACCATTTGATGTAGAAAAGGAAGTAGGTATAGTTAAAGCAAATGGAGGTGATTTGTACACACATTTTTTAGCCATCTACCACTAAAGTACACTTTTTGATGCACACAATACAACACACATATGCATATATAGTGGTGAACAGTGTTGCAAAACAAGGTTTACAAGGCTGATTAATTATCGATTAGACGCTACAAGGCCATCAACCTTGCCGATTAATGTAATAGGGTCAAACAAATAGGTCAACGGTGGTCAAACTTACCGGAAACCTTCTAATTTTGCCGAAAGTGCCAAACTCACCGTAAACTTGTTTTGATCACTTATATTAACTGTTTAAATATATTACAAGTTGTCTTTTAGAAAAAAACTTGCCAATAATATTTAAAACTCGATGGAAATACAAAAAACTTGCCCGAAATATCTAAATTTTGCCAAAAATGCCAATTCGATTAATCCCGTCATGACCGATTACAAGCTACAAGGTGGTCGACCGCCCGGCTAACGATTCACGATTTTTTGCAACCTTGGTGGTGAATGACAAAAACAATGTTTACAAATCACCTCCCTTAAAGCAATTGACACGTGAGTATGGTCGACACTGTTGGTTCAAAACAAGAGATGGTACAAGTATTCTGCATATTTACTAGAAGGGTTAGGTTATTAAGACCTTCAAATGTAATTGTAATGCCTTTTAATTTTTTGAGTTTTTATTTTTATTTATCTTATTTTTATAATTTTGTACTTCTTCCGTCTTAAAATAAGTGTCCAATTTGACTTTTCTGAGTCAAATTGGTTCAACTTTGACCTTACTTATTTTTGTGTATGTTATATAATACTTGATGTAAAATATATGAATGAATTGAGGTTTAAGTGTATTTTTTATTGGTATAATTTTCATCAAATATTATATAAAAAAAAAGATATTTAAGATCAAAGTTGAACCAGTTTGACTCTGAAAAGTCAAAATGGACACTTATTTTGGGATGGAGAGAGTATTTGTTATAAAAATGCGTAACAAAAAGTGCGGAACAAAAACAATAAAGTTTAACAGGTCAAAAATATTAAGCTATCAAAAAATACGCAACAAAAAATGGGAAAAAAACTGTGTTATATAGTCAACCGGGAACAAAAGAAGGTAGAGGTCGTAGGTTTGTACTTTGCAGTGGAACAAGGGTCTTAATAACACATTTAAAGTGACGGGTACTTTTACTACCTAGCTAACAATTGACATGTAGCTTAGTACGTATTTTTGTAACTCCATCCAACTGCGCTGCTGAGATATTTTGTTGTATTACACAAATGGGCCTTTATAAAGTGCAGTTTGAACTTTTAAACGCTATAAACTGGACCGGTCCGTTTAAGGTGAACCGGACCGGTTTTTTGGAGCAGGGCCGGTTCTCTTGCCATCGGTATGCTCGTGGCTTCAAGTGGGATTCGTTTGGACCTCGAAAATGTGTAAACGTGATCGCTTCTCTTTTGAAATTCCTCGTTTTTGCTCCATTTTCAATTCTTTTTACCTACAAGATAAAATTACGAATTCAAGAGTATTTGCAACAAAATTACAAAGTTTCGCTATTTATTTACCTAATTTGAGGTTTTTTCGATATAAAAAGACGTGTAATGTAACACACATCAAAATCCCCCAAACTTAAGCATTGTCGTGCCCTCACGCAATGTTTATTATACACGTTAAGTATGAAAATGATTTTAGTCCCCTAAACTAATAACGTATCACATCAAACAAGAACAGATAAATATTCATTTAGGGTATATAAGAAAAATTCATTTATGTCGATAATGCCTATTTTGACCATTATTCCTTAATAGACAAAATTTTTATTTAAGAACCGCCATGCTTAACTTTATTAAAAAGATATATACAAGGCTTAAAGAACGAGAAACACACAAACTGGGTGTCCCCAGGAGATAAGAATCATTATCCTCGATTTTCACTAACCTCAAACCACGCTTAAAACGAAATTATTGTTAAGTACAAATATAGATGCTAAGACTACTCATAAATGCAAATTGTGTAAGCGTAAGCCGACTTTTCGCTCCCATCATTCCTAATTTCCTCTATATTTATTTATTTTTCTAAAAAGTAAAACGCTTATTTTCATAGTTTAAGTATTTTTTTTGGCAAAGTTGTCCGGTTTTAACAAGTTTTAGTTTAAAATTCCTTTTTACAAAACCCTTATTGATGAAAACAAAATACATATGAAAGTTTCATTTTGAACGTGATTTAGGAGTATTCTTTTTATTTCTTCCGAAACAATCCAACTACTAATCCAGAGACGGAAGCTTTATTTAGATACTCCGGACCCCAATTTAACTTTATTAATATTTTTATTTTTTTATTTTCCCTCGGTCCTTTAAACATCCGGGCCAACGGGAATGAGCCGTTAGGAAGCGATTGTCTTATTTTGACCTTGGTTATATCTTCCTCGACCCTTTATACATCTGAGTCAACGGGAGCGAGCCGTTAAGAAACAGTTGTTTTATTTCGGCTTCGGTTATATATTTTTTTATAGTTGAGTTTCGAGTCATGCGGTCTTTTAACATCTGAGTCAACGGAAACGAGCCGTCAGGAAACGGTTGTAATATTTCCTCACTACACTGATGAAACCTTGATATGCATCTTATTTTGATCAAAAAGCTAAAATAATCCCGCGAGTGGACTATTAAAGTTTTCCAAAAAGATTTTAAAAACTAAGAATTGGGAAAAACGGACATCTTTATTTTCTAAAAATATTTTTTTGATGTGTCATTTAGCTGGTGGAAGCAAAAAGCCACAATTTACCTCTATGAGCTCTTAAGAGATCCAACTACTCTTTGTTTACCATCCAACTTATACCTAACTCTATCATTTTTCGTTCTTTGCAAAGTTTTTCAAGTTTTGCTAACGCTCAGTCTCGAGAGTGAAGGGGAAAGCTAAAGTGTAATACTCGGTCGAGTCATAATCTCCATTATTCTAGCCTAAGGGACTAGTCAATCACACAAAGTCAATTTTTTCGGCATAATTAAACATACTTTTGGTCAAAATGGGGTTGCATGAGGGCAAACAAGTAGGCATAAGTATGATCATTTTGATATAGACCCCCCTACACTGAACATTGGCCTCAATGTTCAAAAGTGTCCGGGTGCCACCCTACACTTAAGAACGTAAGAGACCAACGCTTCAAATTCCGAGTGTGAGGAGATCATCTAATGCAATCCCTAAACCATTTACTGTTGAAATGCATGCTTTAAGGAAACCATAAGATATAAATGATCAGAACTGATGACTCCCCTGATATAAATGTAAGAACAGAGACTGAATGATGATGATGGAAAACAAAAAGTGTTGGAACTGGTCATATAAATAACCCTAATATTACCCTAACAAAGGGATAAGAAAATAGCAAGTCTTACAAGGATAATAACGGTATATAATACACAACCGGATTTAAACTTGTGCGGGATGATCAACCGCACATGACCTATATTATTTAATGGATTTCTATTTTTGAAACTTTCTTACAAGTATAAATTCTTTTTTGAAGGATAACAAATGATTTGGAACTTTGGTATGACAAGTATCAAAATTTTAAAGTTTTCAAAGAGTTGAAGTTTATGTTTCAATGGTGGAAATTGAGTACATGATTTTTGTGAGGAAAACAAACCCATAGACGTAAGAAAGTGTGTAGAGCCTAGGGGTGTGCAGAGAATCGAAAAACCAAACCTAAACCGAAAAAACCGAGAAACCAAAACCGATGGTTCGGTTTTTGTGATGAGAGTTTAAGATGTGAAGGACCACTTTTAAGTATGTTAGAGGAATTAATTTTGAATCATCCAAATCATAATTGATACAAAAACTTCTCTTGTTTGTATTACATACGCAAAACAACGACCCTTTTAATAAAAAAACATTAATTTGCTCGATAAAGAATTTTGTTTTTGTTGTAGGCCGTGTCAATGATTTAGCAACTTTTAGTATTGAGAGTAATTTCTTAAAAAATGTTGACTATGCACAAGATAATTCATGGTTTGCTTAAGAACCCAACAACATTTTTGTTTTAGGTGATCCAAATGACTAGGATCCAAACCGCTAAAAGTAGTGTGTTGTATGGTCACAAGGGGCATTTTTAACTCGCTCGCCCCTCAGGGCCGGCTATGGCCTTGTGAAGAGTAATTTTTTCTTTTCATTTTAACGATAAGTACATATATATATATATATATTCAGTTATTATAGGGTGATGAAAGTAACTATATTAGCTTTTATATGATTTTTCTAATACCATGTTTTTATGACATGCAATGTATTAGTTAAAACTCGAGGTAAAAAAATTTGTCTGTGTCACGCATGTTAAAAATACCTGGATCCGCCACTGACCACCACCATATACACTAGCCAGCCACCACGACTGGGCCACCACCAGTGCAAGACAACCACCAAAGCCTTGACACCTTCAGCCGATTTTTGAGGGTTTTTTACGGGGTTTTTGGCAGCCTTTTGTTAGACTTATTTCAACTTTGAGAGTGATATTTAACATCAACAACACACGGTTAGTGTTTGTTATAATTATATTAGTTTCCATGCTTATTATTATGTTAATCAAATTGGCTTATACTCTTGGTGGCAAAGTAGGCGTGTCTAAATGGGTAGACGAGTTGCTGTCGGGAAGCTGCAAGCACTTAAATATACGACTTTAAAGCCACGTGACCAATTTCCACTTCAGCTTAAAACGTAGTTTTATTCTTAAAAATACCTTGGGTGACTGTCAAACCACGTGACCCATTTCATATACTAATGTACATAGGGCAGAGCTAGTATGGGGACTAGTGGGTGCTGAGCCACCCCTAACGAGCTTATTTATTCATTAATTATCTATATTACAAGCCGCTTTTCTACTAGTTTTTTACATTGAGCCCCCCTTATCATTATGACTTTCTGCATTAAGCACGATCAGCCCCTCCTAACTAAAAATCCTGGCTCCACCCCTGAATGTACAATATCCTGAATTGGCAAATTTCATATAACAGGTAGCTTTTTCTCGTCGTTATTTTGTTTCATGTGTCAGTTTTTCCATGTTCTCAAAAAATGGAGTGATGGATTAGACTCGTGGGTTCAGAGTTCTGAAGATATTGATTACATGAAGAAGAGTATGGTGAAAAGGAATACGAGGATTCTTCCGACTGTACAAAATAGATGGGTATCCCTGCATCAATCACTAGTTATAATACCCGTGCACGCACGAGGTTCTTTCTATTCTTCTTAAATCATGAATTGTTATCGGATAAAAAACAAACAACTTAACGTGTTTAAAATGGTTTTACTTGTTGGATAATAAATATCAGTCTTTGCAATGAACCTCGGTTTACAAATTGTATTTTTTAAATGTTGGTATAGCAACAACATGTTACTCATTAAAAACACAAAATGATATATACGCATTATTTGTTTTATTAAGTAAATGTACGTTTAGCATATTAATTAAAGTCAAAACTAAACCCATACGGTCGTGAGTTAAAATTCTACTTAGACATGTAAGATAAACTTGTGATGCATACATTTTGAGGTAGTTGGTTGTCGTAAAAAAACCACACTTAAACAAAATCGATTCGCTTCTTAGACAAAAAATTAGATAAAGTAATTGACCGGTTATTTCTTGCAATACTTTTGGAACCAATTTCTGCAAAACGACCCACATCGCATTGGTCAGTTTCAACTTAAATATGAAATGTAGTATACCAACTTGATGAACGTTTTAATGGCCAAGTACTCAAACGTCACCACAAAATCAAGACACCATCAGTTTACAAAATCGTTATTATAATTTATAAACCAAGGTTCGTATTATTGAATTGAGACAATTAGAATAAATAAATTGAAGCAAATCTCTAGTTACTTTTTGATGATTTTCACCTTTCTCTATATAACTAATTCCCCTCTATGGTTTGCGGCCATTTCCTCTTGAAATAAATGTAATTTTCATTTTGTTCCTCCTTAGTGAATACAGTCAATACAATAATCATTATACATTTTGTTGAGGGACTCGCTGATGAATAATACTCCAGTATCTTTAGATAAGAACCACTGTATGATATGACCAACAAAATTTACATTTTCATATTTTTAGCTTGTTACAAACTCATAAGCTTCTTCCATGTCCACCTCTTTTCCAATCCTTTTGTCGATAACATAACGTAGTTGTTTCATGTTATTTTCGCATGGCCCAAGGTGAAACTTGTGTTAGATTTCCATCTAGATAACTCTTAATCGCCCGTAAACCTGAGAGAATCTCTAGGAATACTACTTCTAAGCTATACACGTCCATTCGTTGGAATAAAAAACCTGGGCTATGAATGGAGTTTATATAATGCTTTGAGTCGTTTTTAATTTAGGCTTTTAAGAATTGTAATTGTAATACAATATAAACTGGTATTGTTCTAAGACGTCTGGAGGTTAAAAAAAATACAGTTTAGTCCAAAAATATGAAAACGTTTTTTATTAGCATGAAACTTATTAAAAAAATTCTGAACGTTTTTTTTAAACAACAAATCACTTTATGAGACGTTTCTTTTTAACTAAACTTAGTAAAAAGTGTAGAAATTACCTTTAACCAAAATATGGCCTTTTCATTGTAGCTTTCTTCCTTGTTGTTGGAATGGTACATTTTTGTACTACATTTTTTCTGTAGGAACCAAAAATACATTAACAATTGAACTAATTTCGAAAACATCAATGTAATTATTACTTTAAAATTATGATCACGGTGATACAAAAACTAACAATAACAAAAAATCAAAATACCATGTCTTCTATCATGTCATACATATACATGCATCCTGGTGCAGGTTTGGAACCATGAACTTCAAGTGAACACCTTTTGACGTGCACCCTAAGTATAGACATGTATTTTAGTTATATTTTCTTTGGTGTTAGATTCATCATTTAATGACACAGTAATCTTTGATAAACGAAGGCTAAAATGTGGGTCCAGGTAATAACAAAAGAACAATAATTGAAGAAGCAAAAGATTGGGTGAATATGAAAAGCTCACATGGTGAGATCAGTGTACGAATGTGTGCATGCCTTACTCTTTTTCAATAATAAGTTGTTTCTGTTCACTTTGTAGCTGCTGTCAGGGATACTGTTAGTTCAAGTTGCCTGTTGAAACATGAGATAAAGGTCAACATTGGATGCAAAGTCATAATATTTTTTTGAGACAAACCCAATATATTCAGATAATTGGGATTGCATATATAGGGTAAATAGTCGTTTTTTATATATTTTTCTATGTCCAAATCGACCCATCCATATGTACATGGCTAGTTATAAGGTTATGGAACACTTTTCTCCTGCTCACTGAGCAAAATACCAAAGGTTGATATAACAAAGATACCTAACATGTTTAACAAAACTAAACTTATAATGCCAGGCCACAAAAATTGATGCATGCACTGACCATAACACTCACCACCATTTCGGCGCCAATACCACAAATAATAAAGGTCACTTGACAACAGAAAGATGCAATAGAGATAAACGCATAGTTTAGCCTTACCATAGTGAACTACTTCTGGATTTATTTATTTTTTGAATTATTTTTTTAATGATATCTACATATATAAAAGTGTGAAGCAATCACATTTAAACAAACACTAATTTCAAAGCATTATATAAGGGTTTGATTCAAGTGGTAGTCAAGTAAGCAATTTAAAATAATATTGTAATATTGAGTGATACCTTATGTGTAGTGATACTTTATGTGTACCATTTTGGAAACAAATGGATGTTTTGGAACTAATAGTAAACCCAAACCCACCCTACAGACTTCACTAAACATATATTATTAACAAAGAAATCTAGGAGGTTGTGTAACAACACAATATAGGCAAACTCGACTCAACACAAAGGCTAAAGACAAAGACAACACGTACCTAGTTTTAGATTGTTAAAACATATTTAATTTTTCTTATGTTGCACTAATGGGTTTGAGTTTATATATATGGTTCGATTTGTTTCAGTTTATCAGAGTGTTCCATTAGAAGACCTAAAAACATACCTTTTTAAATCTCCACAATAAATAAAATGAATGTTTTGAAAATTTTATTTTACCCGTTTTTTCTCACCAACTAAGTGACAAAGCTGAAACTGGAGTCATGGGTCTGCAAAGATATTCAATGATGTCAAAAGAAATAAATGGTTATTGAATAGAATGAGTGACACCAGTTTTAACTCTAAATGCTCTTCTTCTCTGATTGTATGAGTAAACCTCTATATTTACTCATGGGCTAAACCCCAACATCCATACCATCAATTAATCTAAATAAAACACATGGTTCAATGTAGGCATATCATTAAATATTTTATATCAAACAGCACAAAATTAGGTATTTTTATCATGTCAAAATTCTTTAAATTATGTATCATTTATGATAGATGTTTGAAAAATTAGAACTATGAAATGAAAAGAATCATAATCCAATTAACCCAACTTTTTAATTAGAGTGTAAGTGAGATCATTTTATGTGTATAAAATTTAGTGTTAAAGGTTGGATGTTCGACCAAAAACAATTATTAACCAAAAACAAATAAAATCAAAAATTATAAACATACTTTAATTTGAAGATAAACATCTAAACGAATTGGAGTTCCACGTCGATTCCTGATTTTGAATGTTACACATGATATATGTAAACACCAAACATGATACTCAATTAGAAAAACATACCTTTTATCAATATCATCATAATACAAACTTGGATCATTTAAAACAAACAATCATGGATGATTTTGTGTCGATTAAGGTTTTTGGAACGTAATTAGAGTATGGGGATAAGGGCCTAGATTTGTGATAAGGAATGGGAGTTAATATTGAGTTCCTTTTCTTTTTTTAAACTTTCACTTTGGTCCAAAACTACAGATAAAGAACTCACAAGGACATGTGTATATTTTGTTTTTCCGTGCAGTGCGTATTCAAAAACGAATTTATAATTCTTTTGGTTAAATTAGGAAATATATAGGTATTTTTTTCATAAACAATCTTTTAAAAGAATAATAATTTAAATTTTTTTACTAAAAATGGTATGATTTGAATTTTTTGAAGTACGAATACCCCACTTGACGTTTTCCTTTACTAAGTAAAAGATTTATTAATTCATCTGTTCTTAACAAGTCGAGGTCAAATTAAGCTCATCAAGAACGAAATTTTCAGCTACATTTTTTTATATGCAGATGAAATAAGTACATAGACACTTTCATCGATTCTTTATTTCTTCTTTTTCGATTTTCTAGACTCTTTCTTTACTTTGACTTACATTTTTATAAGGTTGGAGTAAAAAATCTCAAGTTTATGTGCTCGAATCATGGTAATCAAGCTCCTCGTGCAACATTTGCTTCATTCGCTATCTCTCGCAATTATTGTAGAAGTGAGTGACAAGTGTGAAATACTCGTAATTATTTTTTCGTTCTTCTTCAATGATATATACATATGAATGTCGTTTTCATTTACTTAGAAAAATGGCAATGGAGAGAGACAAAAGATTTGAAGTTTTATATTTGCTACTTTCCAAGTAATCCACTTTTTTACATATGATGCATTAATTACTGTATATAAATAGTTTTACGCAATGTTTTAAAAATCGGTTTATAAATTGACCCGGTCGAGTCACCGGGTCACGGTTCAACTTGTTTAACCGGGTTTTTCGGTCAAAACCGGCATCCGGTCACCCGACCGATTCACGGTTCAACTGACCGGGTCAACTCGGGTTTTAAACACTGGTTATACGGTAACATTTATAAATACATATACATTCCCTGTTTATAAATGGAACGTGGGTTATGTTTTACATGTACAGTGTCTAATATAAGCTACAGTAGAGCCCATCGTCGTTGCAGCCACCAAATATACAAGTTTTACATGTATAGTGTCTAATATAACCTGGGTTATGTTTTACATGTATAGTGTAAAAGAAACAGTGTAAAACAAATAAAAAATTATGTTCTACATGAATCAACGTTATATTAGATACATATACATTTGCTACTTTCATCATATACCAATCATTAGACACTATACGTATGAGACGTTATATTATTTAGGGGCTGATGAGAAGATTAAATAAATTTTAATGAAACAGAGCTGCAACCTTGGAGGTGCCACAAAGGACACCAAAAACTGCTAGGCAACTCTAACTTCAGGGGCTGCAGCCGACAATTCGGTATCTCATAGTCCTTCTAACAGAACACCAAAAGCCAGAAGTCCAAAAGTTACTGACCGCCGGTCACCTTGTACTCTAACATCCGAGGTATGATGCTACTCAAGTATGCCTACATTTGACATTGACTTTTGAGTGCTCACTAAAGTATAAAAATTTTACATCTAAAATACAGAAAAAGCATCACGGGAGAGTGACGGTACTGGAAACACAGCTTGTTAATCTCTAAGAAGAACTTAAGAAAGTCAAAGAACAACTAAATCAGTTAGAATCATGGAAGAAACGAGCTCATGAGGATGCTGAAGAGGCCAAGAAACAGCTTGCGGAAATGTCGAAAAAGCTTCAAGAATCAGAAAAGCAACTTGACGAGATTTCAGCTTCTAAAGAATTCTGACTTCAAGAACTCAGAAAGATCTAACAGGACCTGGATAGAGAATGGGAGTCTGAGCTTGAGGCTGTCCAGAAACACCGTTCGATGGACTTCGCTGCTTTAGCTTTAGCTATGAATGAGATCCAGAAACGCGTGCATCAAATGCGGATGGAGACCACATATAGGATCTCCCTTCCTTTTCACTGGCCTAACTTTCATTTTTTTTTAAGTCTTTACTTTTTTATCATTGCTACAAATACTTGTCGGCTTTTCTCTCTTCCTTGATATGTTAAAATAGAAGTTTTTTTATTAGTATCTGGAGTTGTGTCTTGAGTCAGGTCTGTTATGCTTGAGGTGGCATCTGCTCTCATTTCAGTGCCACAGTGACTTTCTTTATTAGTCATCGATGTATTGTCCTTGGCCGGAACTGCTAAGCTTGAGGTAACAACTGCTCACTTCAGTACTACAGTAAGTTTACTTATCAGTAACTATAGTGTTTATGGTCGGGTCTGTTAAGCTTGAGAAAATGTCTGCTCTCACCCACAGTAACTTGGAATATGTTATACCCATTGAGATTTTAACTTATATCTACCCAGTTAAAGATGAAAACAGTAAAGCTCTACCTTATAATACGTACATTTTGACTTTTTAGGTTCAGTGTTGGGTTTACGTTCAATATAAACAGCCTACCAGCTAATGGCCCAAGAGCATGTGTCAGTTTCTTTCTTGAAACACTTTGAGTCAGTTTTATTCAGAAAAAAGAGATTAAAACATAACCCAGGTTCCATTTATAAGCAGGGGATGTATATGTATCTATAAATGTTGCCGTATAACTATTTATATACAATAAATAATGCATCATATGTAAAAAAAAGTGGATTATTTGGAAAGTAGCAAGATGATGGTAGTCAATAACTTACAAAATGTAGAGACTACTATGTATTTCAAGGAAAGTTGATACGAATGGATCAAGAAATAGCATATTTTCTGCAAGTAAAGAGATTCTTTGAAAAACTGCAAGAATCACTGACTGTCCAATACACAACTCACTTTCGATCTTACAAAGCAAGTGCTGAACATGAAACTGGTTTTCTGTGTGAACCTGACCTGAAATAGAAAATTGGATAAGAAAGATTTGACAAGAAAAGATCAAATCAGTTGCAATATGAAACACGTTTTGCATATTATAGTTAACTGACTAAAACAGTTATTGACAACCAAAACAACTAAAAATGCAAAGAACCACCATCAGAGATTCAAAGGTATTAGCAGCGAAGTGCCAAGTACTTACAAGGATCCTATTAATCATATTCACAATAATTGTGGAAATAGATGCTTAGGATCGTTAAAACCGAACATATGAAAAGATACCTAAATCATGATAGTAAGCAAATGAAAAATAAGTATAGGGTTTGAAAAAAGAACCAGTCAAAGTTTTAGTGCACACGATTTTACACTTTTTATCCAAAAATTTAATTTACGATAAATATAATAACCAAATTGCTCTAATTCGAGCAGTAAGTTAATACTTTATATAAAATGCTTTATAAGGTTCTGTGCATTATAAGTATACTTTGGATATTATTCACCGACCCATTTCGTTTCAAGTTAATAAATTTTATTACTTTCGTCTGACCTGTTAAGGGCAAAAGATAACCTGAATAGACCCATTCTTGAGTAAATAGTCAAAATTGCCCCCTCTAACGAAGACCAAGTGAAATATTATGCAGTTATATACATGGCAGTCTTTTAACAGTGTGCTTATGTTTCTGAACTACCACAAACGTGACAAGAGGCTCACAGTTTGGCCAAAGTACTGCATATGCCTGATATGAATTTAACGGAATGATTACAATAATGATTGGGTTTACTCAATAAGCCATAAATTGATACATATATATTATTTTCACCTCATATATTGCTAGACGTTCATAAAATAGAACATGATAAAATTGATCGTCAGTCACTCCATGCCTACAACAATAGAAAAGTTAAGACAACTAAAACGACTACTGATGTAAACAAAATTGAGCTAATAACCGAGTACCTGTAGAAGATTATTCTCTTTCAGATTACCTTGTCACACAAGGAATATGGCAAAATGACAGTATCATAAAGCTGTATACATGATTAATCAAATAGAAAAATCGTAATCAGACTTCAAGGAAGCTAATTATAACTCTATAACTAAAGGCATAACACAATCAGTTAACTTAACCTAATGTCCTGAGCTATTGGCGTAATATGCTGATCATTTAAAGCAAAGTACTATATCAGCATACCTATCTTCATATAAATCTTTAGATCCAAAATATTTATTCAACTAAAAACTTAATTATATAAATGAATGGGAAAAGTTAGCTACTTGTAATTATCGTTTACATTTTCTTGTAACCTGAGCAGGCATCCGCAAGACTTGAGTACACATGACCTGATGCCAATCCTAAGCCGATGTACCCATGTTAGGTTACGTCTCTTATTTCCGTCTTCAAGATAACCAATCGGGCTACCATTACGGCCATACTCGTTAACAATAATCATCTCATTGTCTACATTACAGTAACCAAGGAAATTAATGTTTTTTTGATGGTGTAACTTGAAAATCAAGTCAAGCTCGTTACGAAACTCTTCCTTTCCTTGGGCACCTTTTCAATTTAGGCGTTTGATGGCAAATGTGCAGTGTTGCCAGCTTTTAGACGATTGTCCCTTGTAAACGTCACCAAATCCACCCTCTCCAATCCAAGTTTCGTTACTAAAATTTCATGTCGCCTTCAGGTGCATCAATTCCAAATGTAAGTAACTGATGTAAGATCAGTGAGTCCACGGTCGAGGATGGTCAGTATCCCACTCATCCTTCCCTGAATCAGTCCACTTGTCAGGCGGACCATCTGTTTCCTTGCCATCCGGACCCCACCTTGGGTTCCATCTGCCCTCACAACGTGGATCATGATTGCCATCATTATTCTCGGAATCAGTCAATCTTTTAGATGGTGCACGCCGTGCTTCTCCATAGTATTTCCCAGAAGAGTTATCGGTCCAACGATCCACCTTGCGGTTGTCCCCAAGCTCTTTCCCCCCTCCCTCCACCTATCCTTGCGAGCAGATGCATTTGTCTCTCTCTCCTCATCACGCCAGCGCTCACGGTTGTCAAGCACGAATGGACGAAACACATCCTTCTTCTGGACATTAGGAGCATGGTCATTGTTTCCTAGTGACTTCACAGTACCCTGACGATTGGCAAAGGTTGGAAAAGGACTTGTGTGAATCTTAATCATTGATAGGCATAAAAACTTAAGAAAATTTGATTTCATTGATTGGGATTTTAGATTAGGGTTTTTTTTGTTTGATTCATCAAAAGAGTGCGTATATGATTATCTGTTTAGGGTTTTGTTATTATGGTTAGGATTGATATGAATTACCGAAGGTGTAGGATTTTATTATTATTTGAATAATGAGAATTTTTTTAAGCATGACATACTTGTTTTTAATTCTCCATCACTTGCTTAGCTTAATTGGTTAAGGTGCTTGTTTGATGAATTAGCAAACTCGGGTTCAAGTCTTACAATAAACATAATTTTTATTAAAAAAAACATTCTCTTACAAAACAACCTAATTTTACAAAAAAAAATCCTAAACGAATTTAAAAAAAAGACTACCGAATTTTACAAATAAAAAAATAGTAATACTATTAAAAACTGAATTTAAAAAAAAACGCTTTCATGGCGTTATGATGACATAAAATGGTCAAAATGCCTATGTTATATATACATGTGTGTGTGTGTATATATATATATATATATATACATATATATTATATATATTATATATATATATATATTTATATATATTATATTTTATTTTATATATATATATATATATAGGGGGACTTCTTTTCAGAAAAACATTCTTAGTCGAGAGATCTGACAAGACCACCAAAAATATACATGCATGCTTTTAAAATAAAAAAATTACATGAAAATCATCAATATCGTTAAGAATACACCTTTGTTTCTTCCAGTTTCTTCATGAACTATTCCTCGTTTCTTTCACAAAAACCTTGCTCAAGCGTCGAAATATTGGTTGTTGCACGCTTTATAAGAACGACATGTACACCTTCAAGAAAAATTTTTGTCATTTCCAATTTTCTTATCAAATTCTTTATTAAGAACATCTATGTTTTTTTAAAACATATATGTTGTTTTTTAGAACATATTGCAAAATATATTATGAAGGCGTGCATGCATGTTGTTTGATGTTTCCTGTCAGTTCTAGTCACTAAGAATGGTTTTGAAAAGAAAAGTCTATCTATTATATATATATTTATATACTATTATATATTTTATATTTATATATTTTATATATATATATATATATATATTTATATATGATCCCCCAAAAAATGTAGCAGCAAAAGGTATTTAGGAAGCGTTACTTTCATAATATATAAGCACTAAGATACAATGAAGATACGACCCTCCTATATGAGTCGTTTAAAAGATATCCCCGTTGATACATTTGGGATAAATAAGTTTTTGACAAGTGGTCCCGTGAGTTTGCATCACAAGAATTCATAGTTTCTAATACAATGAGGACGTCTTAATAAGAGAAAATCCATGAAAAATAGTCTTTGATGAATGAAGACCCAATGCACTTCAAATACTTCATAATGGTTTTAGCACCTGAGAAATACATGCTTAAAATGTCAACATAAAGTTGGTGAGTTCATAGGTTTAAGTAATTATAAAGGTTGGACCGCAAGATTTCAAAGTGTGTAATAATGTAACACATATAATATCACTAAAAGTAATTACGATTGCGCTAAGCTCATGACACCGAGACTAGATAAAGTTATGTATGCAATTTAATGCAATCAGAGTACCCTAGGGAGTGCCCAAAGTGACACCCGTAATTCGATATGGTATACGTCAGTTAGTTAGGTCCTCTGGAACTAGTAAGCGCTTAACTTACCCGAAAGGGGATGTCAATCCTAATAAATCTATTTATAACACTCGTGCTTATCAATGTAATTAATGGTTCATGATAATTCGGGCATAGTGGATTATGGCTACTTAGGCTAATCCGTAATCATTTAGAAAGAAAATTAAATACTTGCGTCCATAAGTAAAAACAAAGCAATGTATCTCACCCCGAGATTTCTAAAGTAATTGTACATAATTTTAAACGGGGCTATAAACTCACCTTAAATGAAAGGTATTGATTTTAGAAAATCAACAAAAGAAAGTCGTCAAAAAAGTTTCGGCAAGCAACCTATTTAATTATAGGTCGATTCAGAATAATGCAAGCGAAAATAAAATGATGGACTTTATTTTATAACGTTATATCACCACCTAATAGTTTGTGTTTTACTTTTATAAGTCAAAATAATGTTTACGTTAAGTTCGCCATTTAACATAAATAAGTATACACGTTTATAATATTTTCTAATAGCCAAAATAAATTATAGTCTATATCGCTTGATTTATTATTTTTATTATTCTCACAACGTCAATTTATTTATAGTCTAATTAGTTTATAAAATAACATTTATAAAGTTTACGATGCATATAAATATTATATAAGTGTTACTACATTATTTTCTAAAGTTTTTATAGCCCAAACGGGCTCGAAAACACCAAATTATAATCCTAACAACAACATTTATATATGTATACATGTCCAAAAACTTTGTTAAATTTTCAGAAAAAAATAATCCGATTTTAGAAGGGCGTATCTATACAAGTTTTCTGTTTTATGTTTAACCTGACTCGGACTTGAAATGGGTCAAAACATCTTTTTATAAATTGCACTGAATGTTCGTATGTGCAGTTTTTCAGCATGTGTTAATTTTTATCATATTTTCAAATGAGCATAACTTACTCGTTATACCTCGGATTTTAGTGATTCAAGCGGCCACGGAAAGGTCTAAGGTCTACTTTCCATTTCTCATATGAAACATTCTAGAAAAACAATTTAATCTGTTCGAATTTTACTTGCAAAACATCCTACTACAGCAACTTATATGATTTGTACCAATTCTTGTTGTAAACAATATTTTACACAAACTATTATGGTGATATATATGCATGGAAATAAAAATATTCATAACAAAAATATGTATAATGAAAGTATAAGAAAAGATATAAAACCTTAGTGAGATGGATGGCAAGAATAACTAGTTTAGCACTTAAATCAAACCTCAAACTTGTTTGATTATCTATAAAACCCTTAAGACTTCTTAGAAAAAAATACTTGTAAAACTCAAAACCAATTTCTTCCTTGCCTTATGTGGTTGGCTGATTATGGCTAGAGAGAAAAGAGTAATGTGTGTTTTTGCTAGATGAGAAATGAGAAGGTTGAAGGATGTTTGTTTTAATAGTGTGTTTAGGGGGTAGTGGGGGTGGACGGTTGGAGGAGGGTTGAGGGAGGTTTGATATATTTTATTATTTTTATTTTATTTTGTCTAGGTGTGTGTATTTATTTAGTATAGAAAAGTGGTACCATTTACATGCATGCATAAAAGCTCATAATGCAAAACGTATGCGCTCTACGTAAAACATAAAAATAAAATATGAAAAGTTATAAATTATCTTCGTAATAATTATATAACACATAATTGACGTACTCATATTTGTTTAGGTTTACGTTGATTGTTGATTTTCAGTTTACGCGATTTAGCTTAATGGTTATAATTAAAAGTGAACACGTAAAGTTCAAAGTAAATAGTTTTGAGTTTATCGATGTAAGATGACCTGAAAATGTGGATTTTCATAGTCTCTCCGTGTTAAAAGAATTTTGTCCCGATATTCAGTTTGAGTCGCCTTCCAAAGTGGTGTTGAAAAAGAGGTGCGGGTGCTTGCTTGTGGAACACTTATCTAAATCCTCCAAAATCGTGGTAATCAACTTGATTTTCTTAATACCGAGAGTTTCATCGGGACAGGTTTTAATTCCTTGTATATACCACGAAGATTTTTCATTCTCGGCATTTTCCCCTTTAATTGCTTCAGCTTGAGCATCCAAGATTTGTGATGACGGGTTAAGATTTATTGTTGTGACTAAAATTTGACATCTGGTGGCCTTATCCGTTCTTTTTGGCTTAAAGCGTCAGCTATAACATTTTCTTTTCCATTGTAATAATGAATTTATACATATGATGGCGTCACCACTACTAAGTTTTACGGTATTATGTCGACGTCGAATGGATGATTTAGTAAGTTCCCTAACGACGAGCAAACTCGATGGCGAATGGTTCTAGGGCGACTAGTGATGCGTCTTGATTCGTCGAAAACGTATCGGTAATAATATTCCTGTTCGATGTAAAAATTACTTGAGGACAAGTAATAGTTAATCTTCTGGATGTCGTGTCCCAACGAGAGATGAATTTGAAGTTCACGTAATGATCTAATTTTTAAATGCTTGATTATCTTTTAATTTTGGTTTTGGATTTTAAACTAAAAATAACACTAAACTAGATTATACTAAATAAAAAATAAGCAAAGCAATCGAACGAAGAGATATATATAAAAAGATATGCTTGCTAAGTGAAGTGTTTAGATCCTTAAGTGTGAATTTAAAAATTAAGTCCTTTTCGATGAATCAATACCTTTCAAATAAATTATCTACTCACAACGTTGGTTTTTATTGAAAACAAATTTTATCAATATATCGATAACTAAATTAATGCCTAATTATTCTTACGGCTTTTGCCCGCTCGAATAACCAAAACACTAATCTAAGCAATCCAAAAATCACTAATCAATATTTCTACTTTTATAATCACACTTAATTCACCAAACACTTTATCACTTAACAAGCATATATAAAATCTACTCACTAAGCATATTAGCAACCAAATAAGCAACAATAGTCATGATAAGCTAAATAAAATCTACACTAATTAATATTGAAAAGAGAAAGAAGGTAGAACCGAATAATGAACCGAAATCGAATATAAAACCACCCGATTACATAAACTAAATAAGATAACTAGTTTATCTCTTTTAAAAGCTTTATCTTACTAAATAGAAAATAAAGTTGTAAACCTTATTAACTAAAAAGCTTAATAAAACTAGGAAAAGCTCTAAACTTGAAAATCAAATTAGCTTATTAACCCTTAAGCTCCTCGCCAATGATGTAGAAATTTTCATCAACAATAAGACAAGCAAAAGGTTAAGACAAATAAGCTATATGAATAAGCTATAAGCTAAAAGCTTAAATTCCAAAATATCAAGTATTTTGAAATAGAAAAGCTAAAAGCTAGTATATCTAGACTAATAAGCTATTTTAAAACTTTTATAAAAACTAGATCCATTGGAAAACTAAATGGAATAAGCTAGATCTAAAAATAAAACATAAAATAAGCTAATAAGCTAATCGAATAAGCTCTTAATAAGCTTATCCGAAAACTATATGAAAAGTAGATCGAAAATAAGCCAAGTGCTTATTT
>BQNB010015878.1:0-72518 GCA_026074375.1 Tanacetum coccineum
TACTACTCATAGCAGTTGGTTTTATAATTTAATACTGAGAATAATATTAAAATATATTATATTTAATTATAAAAATGCATATGAAAATGCATTGCCTGGATTGAGTATTTGTAAATTATTCCATTAATTGATTTATAATAAGAGATACCAAACTACCTATTTCATTCATAGGGACAAAAAGAGCCTAAGGCTTTTTTATAGGCCTGCATGAGGCACGTGAAACGACATACATCGTCGATCACGGAAGGAAACTTCCTTATGTTTCTTGTCGAAGGGGTTTCATAACATAGGATGATAGGATAACTATTACTTGGTTTAGTGTCCAGATCATTGACACGTGGTGCAATCTTAGTTCATCCAGGACAGGAGCATTGAAACTGTCGCTGTATTAACTAGTGTTTTCTAATCCGGTTTGATCCAATCACTTTCGATTGAAAAAACGAGTCAAATTAAACCGGTTTCATATTTTAGAAACTTGGTTAGACCCGTCGGTTTGCAGTGACCCGGGTCAACTCATCCTCGAGATCCTGCCGGGTTTTGATATTTTTCTACAAATAAAGCAAGTTAATTATATATATACTTGCGACGTAATTTTATTTTTACATGTTATATTTTTTAGTAAATGATTTTTAGCCTCAATGTATAGAATATTCATCATCTATATCTATATATATAATAGAAGAAGATTTTTTTGAAATGTTGCTTATGTCACAAATGACATCACTAATGACATCATAAATGATGTCACTAATACAAACATGGAAATGCAAATTATTAACTATGAAGTCCTTCATTTCATTTAACTCTGTCATTTAATAGAGATTTGTGACTTTTGACTCACAATTAATATGAGCCAAAAATTATGCAAGGTTACCATAAATACAATGTGCTTTTATTCTCCCATAAATCAAGCGTTTCTTTCACACAAATTATATGATAGGTTCAAAATTCAAACGATTACTCATCACGGGTATATCTTCATTGCTATCGCCATACTTTTTTTATGTTTAAATTCACACTCAATGTTTCATCTTCTTTTTTATTAATACGTTTCAATTTTCACAGGTTGATTTGGAGATGTCGAGATAAACCCAATTGAAGAATGAAATTCAAGATGTCTTTTATTCTAACTCAAATTTGGTTTGGTTCATTCGAGTAACATCCATATCTTTTGCTGCTTAATTATAATTTTAATAAACAATTTTTTTATTGATTGAAGGTCTAGATTCATAAATTTGTTTGAATTGAATTTGATATTATTTTGGTGATTTGAATTCACAACCTCGACGTCTCTTTTTTCTCAATATCAAAAGTTCATTCATCTCATTTTCGAAGGTATGTATAAATCGAAATTTATGACTAAATGTTATGTGTCAATCAGATTAATACAAAATTAAGGGTTTAACTCATATGTTTAGTTTCAGTATATAATCCAAATTTAGGGTTTAAGTCTCGATATAAACTTTTTTGGTTGTCTGTTAAAATAGGTTATATTTCGATCTCATCAAAATCCATATGCAAGCTGTAAAACTAAGTGAAATCAAAAACCGGGTTTTGTTATTGTTGGTTGAATCGACTAATATTTTGAATGTGTATGTCAATTGATAGTCAAATATGGTAATCTTGGTTGTCTGTTCCAACTTTCAAAACGAATTAATGGATTTTTAATCATTTTATTAGTTTTGTGCTTTTGTGGCTTTTTCATAATTAGTAAGAAAAGACTACTCTTTTAATGATCATGGTTGATGTTTAAATTATTTACGGGTTGGCTTATTAGAATGGTGAAACTTTGTTAGTAGGGGGTTTTAATTCTGATATTCAGGTTTTCTACGGGTTGGCTTATTACAGGATATGTCATCTTAAAGCTGCCTAACAAGTGTTTGATATAATGCTTAACGATGGTTGTCGTGTAAATGAGGGAACACTTAGTCTTTCACAATGTTGATTTATAATTTTTTAATGTTGTACATACATTATAAAGATCTATAATATTTACTCTCTATTGTTCTTTCCTATGGCTATATCTAACAACTTATATTTCTCTCTGTCACTTAATTGAGATTGTTTGACTTTTGACCCACAATTAATATGAATAAAAAATTATGCAAGGTTACCATTATGAATTCATACATATGATACATATGAGGTATCACACATTCATTATAATGAATGTACAACATTGAAAAATTATGCATGAACTAATTATGTAATTATCGCTTCAGGCAAGATCTTTCCAGAAGAATCAATTGTTCCAGGTCAGCAAGAAACTAGAACCGGAAGGTAATCTATGCTTTGTGACTTTCACGCTCTGTGATTATAAAAGTAAGGTGCTCTGCTCTAATTTATAAATTTGATTACTGTGCTTTATTCTAAAATTGCTCATTGTGACTTGATTTTCATTCATATTTATTTATTATTGTTAAAACTGGTGGGTCGATCTATTCTCTTTTTTAGTCCAGTTTTGTTTGAAGTTTGTAAATACTTGTGTTAATCTGTTAAAATTATTCTTAAATAAACTATTACTTGGTCTTTTTATCTCCAATTGCAAGCATGAATCTTAAAACTATATCTGTTAAATAAACTATTACTTGGTCTTTCGAAATTTTCCGCTAAACGTTTGAGAATTAAATTTTCGTAAATTTAAGTGTTTGAACTTTGCTTTTTTAAACTTTTTATAAGCCACCCGTGATTTATCACGGGTTTATAGGCTATTATGTAATTATCGCTTCAGGCAAGATCTTTCCAGAAGAATCAATTGTTCCAGGTCAGCAAGAAACTAGAACCGGAAGGTAATCTATGCTTTGTGACTTTCACGCTCTGTGATTATAAAAGTAAGGTGTTGTGCTCTAATTTATAAATTTGATTACTGTGCTTTATTCTAAAATAGCTCATTGTGACTTGATTTTCATTCATATTTATTTATTATTGTTAAAACTGGTGGGTCGATCTATTCTCTTTTTAGTCCAGTTTTGTTTGAAGTTTGTAAATACTTGTGTTAGTCTGTTAAAATTATTCTTAAATAAACTATTACTTAGTCTTTTTATCTCCAATTGCAAGTATGAATCTTAAAACTATATCTGTTAAATAAACTATTACTTGGTCTTTCGAAATTTTCCGCTAAACGTTTGAGAATTAAATTTTCTTAAATTTAAGTATTTGAACTTTGCTTTTTTAAACTTTTTATAAGTCATCCGTGATTTATCACGGGTTTATAGGCTAGTTACATAATATTAGTATGCATTCTTGCTATCCAACTCCTCTCCACCAAATCTCAGTTCCCCCGCATACTAAAATCTCTCATTGTTCTACAAAAACATCCTAATTGTTGTTTGGATTTAACAATAGTTTTATATTCTACGATTAAAATAATTCACATGTGCTTCATTTATATATTTAATTCATGGTGACATCGATCAGTTACTTGTGTGGTATCAAGTACTACATGCATTAAGGTGATATTAGTTTCAGACTCTTGTTTATTGGACAAAAGTAGTCTAATTCATTAAATTAATTTGTATTAGAAGGAATGAGCAATTACTTTAAATTTGACCGATGGTTGTTCAAAAAAAATTAAGCAGGAAGGAGATGATGACCACGATAATCTGTATTAGAGAAAAAATAGTTTAGTTTTTTGTGTAAGTGATTTAATTAAAACGACGTAGTTTTGAGCATATTTTTAGTAAAACTACGTAGTTTTGAAAAGATCTACACCTAAGCTTGCAAACAATACAGCCACACATTCACTTCCCCTTATATTTATTTCTCTTTGCAGTGAAAAAAATAGAAAAATAAAAAAAACTGGCCAATTGTTTATAAAATGAAAAACAGAGAGCCATGGTGATTGTATTGGTATTGCAAACGTGATGTCTAAATGATGTGTTTGATGTTATTTTGATCGTAAGGCCGGATGGAATAGGGTGCAAACTCACCATTCTCACACCCACTCACCATTCGTTCCTTATGCCACTCACCAAGACTCGCGCGTAGTCTTAGTGAGTCAGTCACCTTTCTTCACCAAAAGTGACTTATGTGAGTGTGTGTGTTTTTAATTTATTTTATTTGGTTTGTGAGTGTGTGTGAGTATTTAGTGAGGTATATTTTATATAAAGTGAATATTTTAATGAAAGGTGAGTTTAGTTGAAAGATGAGTTGTTATTACGGTTGAAAGGTGAGTGGTAAAGTTGGAGAGAGAAAGCTGACGTGGCGCTGAGGTGTAAGATGAGTGGGGGTTTGCTACTCCATCCAGCCTAAGTATATGTATTCCTTTTTAATTGCAGGGTAAATGCTTGAGAGATGGGCAAAATTGCCGGGTAATTGTTATATTAGTTTTAATATCTAAAATCATTAAATTAAAATGTGATTATGAATTTGGATATATTTGAGTATTTTATTTTTTTAAAGAAAATTGATGTAATTATAATTTTTGTAAAAGTATTGATGTAATTTTAAAGTTTTCAAAGAATATAGATAAAATTGCCCCTAATTTTAAAGTTGTCTTTTTTTTATAAGTGAGAACAAAGACAATAAATTGAACCTAACTAGTCGTAACCTGTCTTTATAAAATGTTTTATCCAAAGAGCACTCGATACCATGAGCTATAAGACGCAATATTGTCATATCGCGCAACACCAAGCCATACCCTCCTCCGCGTTATAAAGCATTGCGTTAAGTTTACATGCCAAGGCATAAGGCGTTTTTCCTTCTTTCTTTTTCATATCACAACAGTTATTTTAAGTTTTTTTTTAATAAAAAACGTCAGAGCCTTTCAAAAGTAGCTTTTTTTAAGAAGAAAAAAAACGCATTTTCGTATTTTTTTTACCCTCTAAAAATCCTATGAACATCTCTTACATCTTCTTATTTTTACATAGACTTCTACTTATACATCTTAACGATACATATCTTTATTTCTACCTCTAAGTTATACAAAATGAAAAACGATTCATGGATCAATCAAATACTCTCCAATCCGCAAAATCAAAATTAAATTCTCCATCTTCATCTAACCTATACCCACCACCATCCATAAATATCATTACCTCAAATTTCAAACAACTTTCATCATACCAAATCCTAAACCGATTAACCAACTTTAACCCATTTGATATGCTCGAGCAACTTCAACTATTCGCCCAATTCCAACTTCAAAAAAACTCCATCAAACCCAAATTCCACAACAACAATACCAAAAATCGTAACAACAATACCAACAAGACCAGACACAAATGTTAGGTCCAGGTCCGCATCAGTCTGGTTTGGTTCGTCGGTCCGATCCAACAAAGTATAATGGGCAGTCTTACATAAGACCGAATCGGACCGGACCTAACCGAGTATCGAATACGAGGAAAAGTGTTGACAAAGGACCTGACCGAGATATGTTCGATATGACCCGATCTTTGTCAGTCCGTGGTTTATTATGTTGAGCCTTACTTGTGAAAAACACATTATCATACACACAAAACACACATGCACTAACAAAACACATTGACACACACAATAAACACATAAAATTGCACAATTTTATAAACGAAAAAGGAAGTTACAAATAACTTGCGCCATCACCATGGCACCGGCATTGTTGCACTCTAAAAATTATTGGTAGACATGTTGATGCGTGCGATACGGGCCAGTTTTAAATTTATAACTCGGTATACCAAATTCTTAAGCAACATATACAAGCAAGTGTACTCGTCCGTAGTAGCAAGATATTGAATGGTAAGCCAGGATCGTTCACGGGGATTTGGGTGTTTTGACTTGATAAAGATTTCGATGATAAAAGTCCTAAGATGCAAGCAAGCAATAATGAAAGTGATTCGATAATAAATAGATGAACTTTTTTGGATTTAGTTTGGGAATCTGATTCGATATGAAGGTGGCAAAGACTAACAAGTTGATTAAAAGAATTAGAGGTTATCCAATCTATTGTTTTTAAAACTTTTTGCCTTCGTCAAGACTCCTAGTGACAAAAACAAGCATTAGGTGCAATCAATCAATTCAAGACTAAGACAACCTCTATGAGTTTGATTCGCGGTTCGTTTCACAAACCATAGACATCGATAATTATGTTCCTAGTTATACCAAACCGCTTAAGAAATGGTCAATACAAAAGGTAGCCGATCGTAGACAAAAAGGCGACAATTGATTGATTAACAATATCCCTTTCGGCCTATGATATTCTCAACAAACAATCCGGTTGATAAAACTATGCCACTTTAGAACATAAGAACAAATGGATCTAAGACTTAGCTTGAAATTGAATTAACATGCCACACTATCATAATCGAATCTTCATACCACAAACATCATCTAACCAAGCACATAAAGGGACTAGCCACTCATATTAAATAAAGACATAATTCCAGAAAATAATGCATTCATAAACATAATGAGAGTTCTTACAAAAGTATTGCAAAATCTTAAAGGAATTTAAATTAGGAAATGACAAACTTGTGACTTAGAGGGATCCTTCCTCCTTCTTGGCTTTCTTAGAGCTTCTTCCTGACTTTCCTGGACTTAGATGGCTTTGGAGAGGAGTGGTGGCCATGAGGATTAGGATTTAGGCTTGGAGAATAGTAAGGTGTGTGTTAAAATGAGGCATAGGGGTCTCATATTTATACTAATATTTTATGTTGGTTCTAGGGCCTAAAGGGGTATCCAAATTCGGTTTAGAGGGTCTAGATCCTTCTTGGTTATTCAGGTTTCTTCTAGAGTGAAATGAAAAATGTGGGCTCCAAGAGTCGGGCAGCACGGCTTCCGGCCAGGCGGCATGCCTTGTGCCGGGTGGCAGACTCTCCAGCCGGGTGGCAGACTCTCCAGCCGGGTGGCTGGGAGGTCGTTGGTAGGATCTTTTTGTTGGATTTTTCGTTTAAGGCTCTTGCTCGAGTTGTGCTTGGCCGTGGGCCTTCGTACTTCACCATATCTTCATTACAACTTGATCTCGGGTCTTGGAAGCTTGAGTTATTAGATTTCTTCTTCTTTAAGATGCTTCCGCACTTGATCTTGACACAGGATTCTTCGTACTTGAGATAATCTCCGCATGTTCGTTTCTCCTTTTCTTGTTTTCCTATATTTGGCTGCAATTACACTAGAAAGCATTTCGACATAATCGAGTAATAAAACCATAGGTAACTGACCAAATAACTAATACAAAAGTATGAATAACGCTCCCAAAACATACTCGATTTGAGCGTTATCATATTGCTTCTAGCTTAGAGATGGATTACTTTCCAAAAAGAAGATGGAGTAAACTAGACAGGAAAAGGTCTCGCATCATGATCAAGACGATCGATCGGCAGCTCTTTGAAAGAAGGTTAATGAGGAATCTGGGGAAGTTTATTGGAGGGAGAGAATACGGAGAAGACTTCAGGCTGCTTGAACGGACAATATGACTTTGTCATATTTTGTCCTACACCATTTCAGGTCATTCTCTCGTAATTTATAAATTTGTGAATATGTAAATAAGTAGTGTAAGACTAGAATTAGGCATATATAGTGTTTGAGTGCGATTTTTAAGAATTTCTTAGTAAATTCAAAAAATATCAAATTAACACACTCAAATACCATATTATTCCCTCATAATTTGAGGGGGGGCTTTAAAATGTTCCAATAATCAGCTTGTTAATAATTGGACATTTTTTCCCCGAGAGCATTAATATTTGAATCAATTGATATCCAAAATATCAAGAGATTTGACATTTTTGATAAGGGGAGAAAATATGATTAAAATATATAGCTAAAGATGTGAATTTTAAGGACTCAAGTGCTAGCTTCACCCTTCATGCGCTAAATATTTTTGAATATCGATGCACATGTTGAGGGGGAGCATTACAAATGGTTTTAAGGCTGTGAATGATACCAAAAGACAGAACATGTATTTAATTATTTGGAGTTATAAGGTAGTTAGGTATAGGTATTCGTTCCCATAATCCAGCCAGAACCGGAGGGATCTACCTAGGAACATTTCATTAGTTAGAATAGAAAGTCCTTAGGTATGATAAAAAGGAGAAAAAGTGAGAAAATGGAATAGTGCCGACTGAAATGGAGCTAGTACTGGAACAAATCCAACAAGGTTCTAGTCATGAAGTCTCGGTAAGCACTGAAGGGTTGAAGAATGAAAAATAAAAGTTAAGATAAAGTCTGAAAAGAAAGAAGCCCTCCTTACACTTAGGCAGAAATCGGGTCAATACATAAATTGTCAGAAATACTAAGCTGTTGTTTGGTATTGAAGACAGTCGTCATGGACCTAGTGACGCAATGCACAACCCTCCCTAGCCACTCAAGGTCTCTTAAAAGACTCTTGTTTCATTTCTCACGGAGATTACACACATTTCTATCGACTTTCTCACTCTGAGTTAGTTGGTATTGAAAAGGTGGCAGTCTGCTCCAGCCTCCAATTACTAAAACCAAATGTGCACTATTCAGTCTAGAACTAAAAGAGATCATCCATAAATCTCGCTAGGATACTATTCAATTATATTTTTTGCTCACACACTGTGAAAACAAGTAATAACTTAAGAGTCCTACGCATTATCCATGTGATATTGCCAGAACATCAGAGTGATACTAAAGTATTCACAATGACGATGGAAATCCTTCCAGAGCCAACATCAAACAAGCTCTGTGGTAGGTGACTGATAAGTGCTTAATTACACATATCTTTTACCTCTAAAAACGAGCTTAAATGACCAAAAACAGACAAAAACTGCCAAATATATGTTTGTTTTGCATTTGTATTGTGCAGGAAGTGGATATCAACAAAAAGACAGAAAACCAAGCCAAAATGACAAAACTGAGCATGGAATGGAAAAGACTGTGCAGAATCAAGGCCAAAGTCCAAAAATGCCAAAGTCAGAGTCAATACTGAAGAATCAGCAGTCAAACCGGAGCCGGAACTGAAGAATACTATTGAATGCAATCTTAACCCATCTGATGGGCCGGGAAAGCCCAATAGTATAATTATGAAGACTGTGAAGACCAAATGGGCCCTCAATCAATTTCAACAGCCCATTTGTGTGCAATTGACAAAGACTGTGAAGACTTTGAAGGCCCAATCCTAGCCCAGTTACAGCCAATCTCAGCCATTGTACACACAAAACCCACTTCATAACCTTATTGGGCCTTAAAAAGCCCAATAACATAAGCCTAAACCTTATTGGGCCCAGACACACTCAATTGGGCCCAATACAAGCCCACACACCCAATTGGGCCCAAAACCCAAACCCAGTGGGCCCAATACAAGCCCAACACAAAACAAAAGCCCATTAATCCTTTTTACAAAACTTTAGGGACTAAAGTTATCATTTTTAAAAGTGTTTTATAAAAGAAAAAGAGGCAAAAAGAATCCAGGGACCAAAGCTGCCAATTATTGAAAGTTTCTATTTCTCTTTTAGTTATAAACAGCAGGGACCATTTTTGCAATTTCCCAAAACCTTCTTTATTTCTGCTGTTATAAACCAGAGGGACCATTATTGCAATTACCCAAAACTCCTTTTATTCTTTTAGTTATAAAAACGCAGGGACCATACATGCCACTTTCCAAACTTATTTATAACTGATTTTTTCGGCTTAAATAAAATGAAAATAGAAAGAAAGTTGAGGGGTTGAAGTTGCCTCTTCCCCAAGGTTTTCGTTTAAACCTGCAACCACTTGGGTACTATTACCCGGTTACCGCCAAAACCCAAACCCCCCTCTCCCATGGTTTATAGCCAATACCACCCTCCCTAGTACACTCACAGCTAACCCTCTAACCATTCCCACCTCCCCATTACCCTTATAACCCATGCCCACTTGGAAATCACACAACCCGAAGCACCCCTTCAATGGTGAGATGGTTTTCAAAAGGAATGGAGGGCTAGGATTGAGTATGCTGCCTTGTACTCTCACAGCAAACACAACCCAAGACCAAGTGAAGGCTGAGAGCTTCTATAAAAGAGAAGAGAACAAGCCGAGAACAAGGATCCCTGTTTTTTTTACTTTCTTAGTTTAATGTTAATCAAGTTTTCTTTAAAATTGTTGTACTCAGTTGATTTAAAAGCTTTATGTTGTAATATTCTTCATTTTCAATAAAAGATAAGAGTTTTTTATGTTATTGCATTTATCAAAATTTGAAGTATAAATTAAGTTGTTTAACTCTGTTTAAATTGTTTAAATATGTGTTAAAAGTTATTAAAATCCACTTGTAATCAATTATCTCTGCCCTCTTTTACCAAAAATCAGTTAAAACTCCTTTTTTATATAAATAAGGGGGTGTTTGGTTTAGTCTTAAAATGGGTCAAATTTGGTTAGGTATGGGTCACAAACACTCAGCCAACTTTGGCTGAGTGTGTGGGGTTTATTAGATTAGCTTAATCAAACTTCTTAGTAAAAAAAATTAGTTTTTTTTATCCTTTGCTTTCTGTCAAAATTTTATAAGCCACAAAGTGAGCTAAACCACTTAAGCTGTGTAGACCGCTTAACACACCTTGTTTGTGCTATTTGATGTCACTAGCCTCCTTTCAAGAGCAACCTTGTTTCTGTTATTAGAAATTTGACCAAACCAAGATCAAATTACATAAGTCATTCTTTGAAAAACAGTCACCTTTAACCCCATATTCAGTCAGTTTTAAAAGCCCTTAAGCTCTCATTACTTTGAAAATAAGCTCATTTTGCCTCATTTGTTAATCTGTTGTGCTTGGTTTTTGACTAAAAACTCTGATGTGCTATTGCATAAGCCAAAAAAGCCTTTAAGCTCACTAGCTGTTTGATCTCCCCAGTGCAGATACCCATATTCATCCTCCTTTTCTAGCTTATTTAATACTAAGCTCTAGGATTTTTTTTGCTTTTATTTATACTTATTAGTAGCCTTATAAGTCCCCCAAAATCTTATGGCTTATCTCCCTTTCTAGTTAGCTAATTATATGCCTTAATTACACATTTTTTCGTTTTTATATATAAACTGTTAACATAGCTTATCTCATTTCCAGCTTATTTTAGGGCTTATTATAGGTTACTTTAGCTTATTTAGGATTCCCCTCTCCTTATTAACTGTTCCCCATTAGTTGTAGCTTATGTTGTTAGCTTAAATCCCAATAAGAAAGAAAATTAAGCTCATAAGCTTAATAAGCTTTTGCAGCCCCAAAAGCTCACTTTTCTACTATTAAAAAAAAGTTTTTTTTTTTTTTAACTTCAAGCATAAGTGCTTTTACAAAAAAGACTCCCCATAAGCCCTTCTACAAGTTTGCTTATTTGACTTTTGTCAAATAAGCACTTTGGACCCTTTTTGTAATCGGGGTCCACCTCAGGGACCATTAGTGTAAATTTCCCTTTTTATTGTTAACACTGTTAGTAGCTAAGGTTAGTATTTAATTGCCTAGTTAGTCCTTTTGTCCTTTCACTGTTAGTCCCTATAGTTAACTACAGTTAGTTTTATTTAATTTAAATAATTAAATTAGGTTAAAAATTAATTAGTTTAATTACTTTTAATTTATTCAGTAACTTTTGGGCATTTTTATATTTTTAGAATTGTTAACTTTTTCTTTATTTAATTTTATTTTTTCAGAATTTTTATAACTTTTATTTTTTGTCTTTTTCTATTTTCTTAGTTTTAATTAGAAATTAAATCTTTAAAAAATTATTCATAAAAAATCCAAAAATTAATAAAAAAATATTTCTTTTTTGTAAAATTTTTCTTTGTCCATTTAGTGTCTAGTCAAAATAATAAAATTTAGATAAAAGGCTTAATTTTCTAAATTTCAGTCTAGTACCCGTTTTACCGGGTTGCGTTTTACCGTTTCTTTTCGTTTTACATTCAAACGACCTCCGTTTTAGTTCTATTTTTCTTTATTTTTCAAATTAAGTTAATTAGAATTTAATTTTGATTTTTAATTTAATTTAGCATTTATTTTCTTAATTTTTAATATTTTATTTTTTCCGATACCCTGATTCTGTTCGCCCGTATTTTAGTATAGATTAATTTTAGGATTTCCCTATAACTAATTTTGTTTCCCTATTTTTAAGATCATCCCCAATTCCTATATCTGTTTCCCTTCCCGTAGATTAAATTAGGTTTTATTTATTAATTTTTAGTTGTAATTTATATCAGTTGTTTCCATCATATCTAAATATTCTCCATCATTCAATTCTCATCAAACCAGATTACTTCAAATGCAAGCCTCGTTAGGACGAAACGACCCGGGAATATCTCTTCCGGAATCTTTTTACAATGATTCTATCTTGTGTATTTATCCTTTGTGGAATTTGACCTCTTTGCCTTGGTCAAAGGGCATTCGGTCAAATCTGGATTAGGGCTGCTATATAATGTATACTATCCCACGAAATCAATTTTTTGGCGCCGTCTGCCGTGGGGAGGCATTGCGACGATTTGTTATCCGACTTTGTCTAACTTGTCCTATTGTTAATAGAACATAAAAAAAAAACACAAAAATATTTTTCTTTTCTTTTTATTAATACATATCATATAAAAAATTAAAAAAAAAAAAAAAAAAAAAAACCCAAAAAAATCAAAAATATAAAAAAATTGTCCATAAAAATTAAAATTCACTAATTGGTAAAATACCAAAATATAATATTCTCAACTGAGGTATTTTCAATATTTAAGTGATCCGGTGAACTACTGAGTTTCCCAAACTAACCAAAGATTTAAAACTAGCCTTCTGGTCACTTCGATATACGGCTCACCTCACATTCTGATTGACAAACTATAAAGTGGTATAAGGAAGGGTTTGTTCCTAGGAACTACGACCCAAAAGAGAGAAATAAGCTCGCGCTATTCCTACTCCTCCGCTCACTCTGTGCGGTTTTTCATTTCTAACTTCCGTGAAAGTAGATCGATTATTTGGCTTAAGTTGTCTATCTCTTGTCCGTTTAAAATAGATTGTGAATATATTTTAAATCCAAATCCAAAAAAATTAGTGTAACTTCTTTTAAATTTCATTTTGTGCATCGCACGAATCGATCTCAGTCCCGTGAGCAGCGTCCTCCTCCACCAGAAGAACCGCCAGTTATTATCGAACCTCTTCGTATAGAATACCCATTTCGGAATAGAACCTTCGCCGTAGAGCCCAATGCAGACACTAAAACGAACTATGGCTCAATTGCTCCAAGCACACCAACCACCATAGGGGTACTAGGACGCAATCCTTAATCCTGAATTTGGCAAACAATTTCGAGCTAGACATTGGGTTAATCAATCTTGTCAGAACAAACAGTTCTTCGTTCATGACAAAAGAAGACCCGCATGCTCATATCCGTTACTTCAACAAGATCACCTCCACAATAGGGTCCCCAATGTTTCAATTACTAGCGATTAAACTTATGCGTTTTACCCTTCGTCTAGTCGATGGAGGCGCCCGATAGGCTAGAAAAAGAACCCCCTCGATCATTCAAACTTGGGACGATCTTGTTATCCAAATTCATCAAACATTTTTCCCCATTCCCTCTAAAATGACGCACTACGGCAATGAGACACCAGATTTTCAGCAAAGGTTCGATGAATCGTTTTATGAGTGCTGGGATCGTTCAAATTCTACTTAGGGCATGTCACAACCATGGATTCTCGAGAATTTGCATCAACTTGAACATTCTATAATGCTTTAGTACATTTAATGATCAAGATTCATGAACTCCGCAGCAGTGGAAACTTTTTTGACAAAATGCATTCTGCGCAATCGTTTAAGAAATCATCCGAGAGCAAGTCCAAAGTTCGTGCAAACTACGAGCTAAAGGCATTGTTTTCCAAGTAAGTACGAAACTCTTTCCACCACAAGCTTGTTACATCTGATGTTGCTGAACAAAAGATATTGTCCGAGCATTGCTCTAGACAAGAAAGAACCAAGCTTCGCTCCACTCCTTGCACTCTTCAAAGCAGTTGAGCTAAGTTGTGTTACTTGTGGTGGTGCCCATTCTCACCAAAACTGTCCAGCCACTCATGGCAACGTTTATCGGGCAAACATTTCTGAGTAAGTTCACAAGCCGTGCAGCTAATTACAACAACCAAGTAAGCACCATTTCCCGAACCTCAAATGGTTGCAAATCATATTAGACCTCCAGGTTTTTACCACCCTTTCAGAACTCTCAAGCTATAATGCTAACAATATTCCATGGGGTGAATAACTTTAACACAAAACAACGGGAGAGCAATTTCAACCAAAACAAGAGTGAAATTTATAAAACCAGTCCAATTAACAGTCAGAAACAACTTCATAACCCCAGTTAATCAGTCTCTATCTATCAAGCCCCCGTTCCTCAGACACACAGTGTCACCAAGAACGATTTTGACAACTACGTCAAGCTAATGATGCTATTCCATGAGAAACATTGCAAAATAACCTCCAGAGACCAGGGTCAGAGTAAACTAGCAAAGTCGAAACAAACAAATTGAAATAATCAAAATGGCAAATCTGACTGATATTTGGCTAAGTTGTAACTCCAATACCTAACACCCTGCTATCTACTTCAGGGTCAGGGACACTCCCTGGTAACAACAGTTACAACCCTAAGAAGACTTAAAGGTATCACTACCCGAAGCTTGTTGCTTATCAAGGACCATCCAATTCCTACTTTCTTCATAGTGAAGTCCAAATACCCGAGGTGAACAAAGGACCAAGAGCACCCTGTCTTTTTCTTGCTCACAAAGTACAGCACCCGTCCAACCTCTCGGTAGGTCCTGAACCAATCACAACACCAGTTTTTTGAGGCCCATTGTTGCTCCTGCTGTTGCTACCCTACCAAACACTAAACCTCATTTCTCTCCCATATCCTTCGAGGTGGTGATAATGAAAAGAGCCGTAATCAAGCTAATGAACAAATCGACAAATTCTATGAAATCTTCAAAGAGATGAGTTTCGAGATTAGCTTTACGGATGCTCTTGTTTTGATGCCCAAATTCGCCTCGACTCTAAGAACCTTACTTGGGAATAAAGAGAAACTTACTGAAGTGCTCCGAACTTGTCCCAATGAACCCTGTCTGAGCTCGGACTTCGATGAAAGAACATTGTTTCGCGTCATCTGAACAAGTTACCCAAAAACATGGAGACCCCTGCAAGTTCCTTCCTTGTGAATTTCCAGGGATGGATGAATGCTTAGCATTAGCCGATCTCGGTGCTAGCATTAATCTAATGCCATTTTCAGTCTGGGAAAAGCTTTCACTTCCTGATCTTACTCCAACTTGCATGACACTCGAACTTGCGGATCGATCAATTTCTAAACCAATGGGAATTGCAAAAGACATCTCCGTTAAAGTTGGTGTATTTCCACTTTCCACCGACTTTGTGGTTCTGTCAGAAGTAGATTTAGATCCAACCCCGAGTCCCTTTAATTCTCAGGAGGTGCTTTCTTAAAGACCAGTCCGTTGCTTTGATTGATGTGCACAATGTGAATTAACTCTTAGAATAGGAAGTGAAGCTATCACTTTACAATTTGGATCAACTTCAGGGAAAATAATACTCGGCCAATTACACTCACATGACGGCAAACAAGATTGACGTCATTGATATGGCTTGTGAGGAATACTCTCAAGAAGTTCTTGGTTTTACCGATGTCATCGCAAGTGGAAATTCCACTCCGTATGATGATCCAATTGTTGCTACTTCTTCTCCTACCCTAACTCCATTTGGGATAGTGTATTTCCTGCTTCTCGAAGAAGCCCGACTCTTTCCTTGCTAGCAATATCCGGAATTCCATCATATAATCCATGTCTACTATGATCCTGAGGGACATCCTGCTTCTAGAAGCAAATTTGAACATGAACCACCACCCACCTCCCAAATCTAAACAATATATTGCCTAGGAGGTAGGAAAGAGCTCAAACCTGTGAAGCTAATAACCTATTGAACCTACCGTTCAATGAACCTCCCCGAGTTGAACTCAACGAACTGCCTCCCGCATCTCGAGTATGCATTTTTGGAGTGGGCGACAACAAGTTGCCCGTCCATTATTGCTAAAATAAGGTTTTGGATGTTTTGAGGAAAATACCGCTCACATCGTTAAGGTGCTAAAATCCCGACATCACCAGCAGCTCTCGCTTGGATAAACTTATCTGACATTCAGGGTAATCCAACCCGGACTTTTGTCGCCACAAGATTCTTATGGAAAGAGGACTATGCACCAGCTGAGTCCAACATCAAAGAATAGTATAACCAGAAAATTCCATCGATGTTATTAAAAAGTGTTGAAAAACTTCTCGAAGCAGGATTGATTTTACCTAGCACTGTGCCTGAAAATCATCCGGACAGTCCCTGGGTTAGCCCGTACATTGTGTACCAAAGAAGGGAGTAATAACTGTGGTAATGACGAGGAAAATGAGTTGATTCCAACGTCGTAGGTTACCCGGATGGCGTGTGTGCATTGACTATCGTAAGTTTAAATGAAGCCACCCGCAAGGACCACTCCCCTCTACCCGTTCATGACAAATGCTTAGAGAAATTACGGGAATGATACTACTGTTTTCCTTCGATGGATTGCTCTTCGTTTCTCCGGTTATTTCCAAATCGCCCATTGACCCCGTGATCAAAGAAAAGACTACTTTTACTTGCCATGTACGGACTAACGTTTCCTACCAGTCGCATGCCTTTCCGCTTATGCAATGCCCAGCACGTTTCAAACTATTGTATGCTTACAATCTTTCATGACATGTTTGAGAAGAACCGATGGAGAGTCTTTAATGGACGACTTCCGGTCTTTGGGAATTCTATCCAAACTCAACCTCTCTCACCGTTTAGACCACATGCTCAAAGGTTGAAACACCAACTTAAGTCCTTAACGGGGAGAAGAGCCATTTTATGGTCAAGAAGAGGGCAATGTCCTCAGGCCATAAGATTTCTAAGAAAAGGGATTGAGGTTTACAAAGCCAAAATCGAGTCATTGCAAAATTACCCTCACCCCACCAGACCGTAAAGGAATTTAGGAGTTTTCTCGTCAAGCCGGTTTTACCCGGTCAGGTATCCATTCATGATTTCTCAAAAATAATCCCGACCCAATGACCCATCTCTCCTTGGAAGAATACTTCATTCACTTATCCGATGACTGCATTCGAGCTGTCCAAACATTTGAAAAATAGACTATACGGAAGCTCCAATCTTGATTGCTTCCAAACGGGACCTTCATTTGACTATGTGCGATGCTAAGCGATTTCGCCATAGGTGCACGTTTTGGGGCAACGTCATGAAACATTTCGGTCCTATCCACTATGCTAGTAAGACCTTTGATTGAAAGCACAAACGAACTACACATACTACTTGAAAAAGAAATTACTTGCCATATGTGTATGCTTTCTAGAAAATTCAGGTCTTACCTTCATCTTGAACAAAATCATAGTGGCATACGACCATTCTCCGCCTTAAGAGTATCTCTTTTGCAAAAAAAGGATGCCAAAGCGAGAATGCTCCGTTGGTATTTCTCCTCCTCCACAGAATTTGACTTCAAGTTATTGATACTAATAGGGCCGAGGAACCTCGCAGCCGATCACTATCCAATTGGAAAACCAGTATGAAAAAACGTCAATGATCTAAAGAATAAATGAATAGTTTTCGTCTGAGACGTTAAATATGGTGACCTTACGTGGAGATTCTAGAGCCCCTGGTTTCGGCCGACTTTGAAGCAAATTACCAACGGCGGTAGATTCATTGTGAAGGCATGTCGACCCAGCGAAAAACAAGTTATTTTCAAAGATTTAACACTATTTTTGACGACCCCTTCTTGTTAAAATTTGTGCGGATCAAGTGATTCATGCGATGTGTGCACGCAAAGAAGCTCTTGAGATTCTCTCAGCTTGCACAAATGGACCCCACCGGGGAACATCATGGTGCAAACCTTCACAGCCAAAAAGAATCTTTGACCTCCGGTTTCTATCTGGCCACCATCTATAAAAGATGCCCACGAGTTGTCAATAACTGTGACTCGTGCCAACGTCCAAGGAAAAACTTCACAAACGTAATAATGCCTCAAACTCGCCATCCAAGTTTTTTGTGAAATCTTTGACATGTGGGGCATCGACTGAGGGCCCGTTTCCCCGTCTTTCACGAGGGAACAAGTATATTCTCTTGTGCAGTCGACTAATTGTCAAAATGGTTGGAAGCGAAAGCACTACCCCACTAATGATCCCGAGTAGTTGCGAAATTTTCTGAAATCTCTCTTCGCCAGTTTGGTGCTACCCCGGCAATCATAAGTGATCGCGGAAACCCATTTTATGTAATGACCAGTTTGCAAAGGTCATAGCAGAGAATATGGAGTTACTCACCAAGTCTCTACGCAACTGCTTATCAACCCACAAACAAGTGGGCAAGTGGAAGTATCAAATCGTGCTTTGAAAAGAATTCCCTTTGAAAGGACCATATAGTGAAAACCGTGCCCTCCTGGTCGGAACAAACTAGATTAAGCACTATGGGCCTTCCGCACAGCTTACAAACACCCATCGGGTGTACGCTTACAACATTGTGTAAGGAAAGGCATGCCATCTTCCGGATCGTACGGCTTGAGCACCAAAGCCTACTGGGGCCTAAAGCAAGCAAACTTCGAATCCTTAATTACGGGTGATCTACCGAAAGTTTAAAAAAAAACAACTCAATGAACTTAATGACTTCGAGATCAGCCCTATGAGAACATCTATTTGATCTAAAAGGCCAAAACAAAAGAGCTCCATGACTCCCAAGATCAAAAAAAACCGTGTTTCAACAATTGTGATCGAGTCGCCTCTATAATTCCAGAATTTAAAGTCTTTTCTCGGCAAACCTAAAATCCCGTTGGAATGCCGTTTCAACCATCACTAGAGTATTTTCCGTAACGGCCTGTGAGCTTTCTCAAGCCAACGGCCAAAGTTCAAAAGTGAATGGTCATCGCTCAAGAACATTACTTGGAGGGAAACAGAACCACACTTGGTAGTCCAGATCTGCCAAACTTTTCCCAAGGATCAATAAATCCTTGTGATGGTCAAGCAACGCGAACCTAAACAACGCTTCGTGTGCGGCACCCCCATGCCTTATCCGTATTTGTGATATAAATAAGAGTGTGTTGTTTGTGTACGATAGTCTTGTCTTATTCCATTACCCCGTGGTTTCCTTGTTGTTGTTTGCTTATTTATCCAGGATTGCCCGATATGTGACAGACTCTCATTTTTGTCATTCATCAAGATTTCACATCTCAGCTTCGAATTGGGAATCCGATAACCAATCTATCGACTAACGTTTTAATCTTTGGCATACCTCATAAATGTCATTAGGATTAATGTAGTACCCTCAAAACATCGAGGACGAAGTTTTAGTTCTAGTTTGAGGGGGGTATCATTCGATTTGATTGTTTTCCATCAGCTTTGTTACCGACGTAAACCCGTGTTTACCACCAAAATAACGCAAATAAAAATAAAAATTTGAAAAAATTTCAAAAATATTAATAAGTGTTTCTTGTCACAGTTTTGCTTTCCTTTAGGTTAACTAAGAATAAATTTTTTGACCGTTGGATCGGGCGTGTTGAGCCCAGAGCTATTCCTTTAGGCCAAGCTTTCCACAAATCTTCTAGCTTTGAATTGTAAAAATGTGAAGAACGAGAAATGAAGAGTTTAAATATAAAGTTATGTGCTAAGCAAGATTCTTCTAAAAACTAATACAAGTAACTTGTGGTTTTCTCTCCCCGTGATTTCTAATCCACCAATCATGACTACATCAATTTATTCAACTAAGTCCATTCGATGGTTTCAGAAAAAGCTTCCAAATTTGGGGTAAACTTAGTGTTTCAAAAGCTAGAATTTTGTTAGTGATTTAAAAGATAAATGGCCAAAGAAGCAAGAATGAAAATGTGAATTGCAAAAATGCATGAATAATTGAAATTTTGCAATGAAATACATGTTGATTTATGGAACAAGTTAATAGATGTGTCGTTGATATCCCACACCGCTAACCACGAGTGGGGGTTCAAACTAATAGACTTTTAACTTCTAGATTTGGTGTATCGTGATATCTCACATTGAAGAAAGGTCAGGTGAGGGTTCAACTAAGACACCAATCCTCTTATCCATAACTATTAGAATAAGGTGTTATGTGATTTTCCCACAAACCTAGCAACGGGTTGGGTTTTTAAACTAAGAACACCGTTCAGTTGGTTGTGATATTCCTACTCCGTTAACCACGGGTTTCAAACTAAGCAACGCATTCCTAGCTTTAAGAACTAAATTTGATTATGATGGTTGAAAATTTGCAAAAAGTCCTAAATTTTTAAAATTCTCGAAATCAAGTTTACGAAGTCAGATAAGTTGTTGCTTTAGTCATGATATCATTTGTGAATTATGACTATGAAAATAAGTTGGTCCTAGGTTAAATAAAATGAGTACACACTTAAATCGTATATCCATAGTTGGGAGTTGAAAGTTCACAAGTCATAAGTATGAGGGCTTAACATCTAAAAATATATCGACAATGATTCATTGTTTAAAATTGCTCTAGCTTGGAACTTTTGAAAAATCGAGGACGAGAAATTATCCACATGAACAACTCTTAGATCACTCTACGGGCTCTTCTCATTCTATGATCCCAGTATTATAAATAAAGAAACCAAACTTGTTAGAAAAATGAGAAAATCCAAAATATTAGTTTTAGTTCAGTGTAAATTCAAAAATGGATGAAAACGGGCTTACATGTTTACTTATAACATTGCGGTGAGGACACCCAATACCTATAGTTTGGGGATTTGATAAGTGCTTAATTACACATATCATTTACCTCTAAAAACGAGCTTAAATGACCAAAAACAGACAAAAACTGGCCGAACTATATGGTTGTTTTTGCATTTGTTTGTGGCAGTAAGTGGATATCCAACAAAATGACCAGAAACCAAGCCAAAAAGACAAAACTGAGCATGAATGTAAAAAGACTTGCAGATCAAGGCCAAAGTCCAAAAATACCAAAGTCACGAGTCCATACAATTAATCAGCAGTCAAACCGGAGCCAGGAACTGAAGAAACTAGTTGGATGCAATCTTAACCCATCTGATGGCCGGGAAAGCCCAATATTATAATTTGTGAAGAACTGTGAAGACCAAATGGGCCCTCAATCAATTTCACAACAACCCTTGATAGTCAATTGACAAAGACATGTTAAAACTATTGAAGGGCCCATCCTAGCCCAGATACACCATCTCAGCCATTGACACACCAAAACCCACTTCATAATACTTATTGGTCTTAAAAAGCCCAATATCATAAGCCTCAACCTGATTGGGCCCATGACACACTCAATGGTCCAATACAAGCCCACACAAAACCCAATTGGGCCCAAAACCCAAACCCAGTGGGTCCCAATACAAGCCCAACACAGAAAAACAAAATCCCATTAATCCTTTTTTAAACAAACTTTAGGGACTAAAGTTATACATTTTTTTTAAAAGTGTTTTTATGAAAAGAAAAAGAGCAAAAAGAATCCTGGACCAAAGCTGCCAATTATTGAATTTTCTATTCTCGTTATAAGTTATAAACAAGCAGACGCATTTTTGAATTTCCCCAAAAACCTTCTTTAATTCTGCTGTTATAAACAGAGGGACCATTCATGCAATTAACCCAAACTCTTTTTATTCTTTTAGTTATAAAAAACGCAGGACCATACTTGCCACTTTCAAACTTATTTATACTGATTTTTTCGCTTAAATAAAAAGAAAAGAGAAAGAAAGTAGAGGGGTTTGAAGTTGCTCCTTCCCCAAGTTTTCGTTTAAACTGCAACCACTTGATACTATTACCCCGTTGACCACCGCCAAAACCCAAACCCCCCTCTCCCTGGTTTAACCAAACCACCCCTCCCTAGTACACTTCACAGCTATCCTTCAACCATTCCCACCTCCCCCATTACCCTTATAACCCATGCCCACAAGGAAATCCACACAACCGCGAAGCACCCCTTCATGGTGAGATGGTTTTTTTCAAAAGGAATGGAGGTCTAGATTGAGTATCTGCCATGTACTCTCACATGCAAACACAACCCAAGGACAAGTAAAGGCTGAGAGCTTCTCATAAAATAGAAGAGACAAGCCTAGAACAAGGAATCCCTGTTTTATTACTTTCCTTAGTTAATTTTAACAAAAGTTTTCTTTAAATAAAATGTTGTTACTCAGTTGATTTAACAGCTTTATAGTAGTTAATATTCTTCTTTTCAATAAAAGATTAAGAGTATTTTATGTATTGCAATTTATCAAAATTTGAAGTATAAATTAAGTTGTTTAACTCTGTTTAAATTGTTTAAATATGTGTTAAAAGTTATTAAAATCCACTTGTAATCAATTATCTCTGCCCTCTTTTACCAAAAATCAGTTAAAACTCCTTTTTTATATAAATAAGGGGGTGTTTGGTTTAGTCTTAAAATGGGTCAAATTTGGTTAGGTATGGGTCACAAACACTCAGCCAACTTTGGCTGAGTGTGTGGGGTTTATTAGATTAGCTTAATCAAACTTCTTAGTAAAAAAATTAGTTTTTTTTGATCCTTTGCTTTCTGTCAAAATTTTATAAGCCACAAAGTGAGCTAAACCACTTAAGCTGTGTAGACAGCTTAAGCACACCTTGTTTGTGCTTATTTGAGTGTTACTAGCCCCTTTCAAGAGCACCCTTGTTCTGTTATTATGAAATTGACCAAACCAAGTCAAATTACATAAGTCATTTCTTTGAAAACAGTCAACTTTAAGCCCCATATTCAGCAGTTTTAAAAAGCCCTTAAGCTCTCATACTTTGAAAATAAGCTCATTTGCCTCATTTGTTAATCTGTTTGTGCTTGGTTTTGACTAAAAAGCTCTTGAGTGCTTATTGCATAAGCCAAAAAAAGCCCTTAAGCTCACTGTTTGATCTCCCCTGGTGCTAGATACCCATATTCAGCCTCCCTTTTCTAGCTTATTTAATACTAAGCTCTAGGATTTTATTGCTTTTATTTATAGCTTATTAGTTGCCTTATAAGTCCCCAAAATCTTATAGCTTATCTCCCTTTCTAGGTTAGCTTAATTTAGGCCTTAAGTATCCATTTTTCTGTTTTTATAATAAGCTGTTAATATAGCTTAAGTAATTTCCAGCTTATTTTAGGGCTTATTTAGGTTACCTTAGCTTATTTAGGATTCCCCTCTCCTTATTAACTGTTCCCCATTAGTTGTAGCTTATGTTGTTAGCTTAAATCCCAATAAGAAAGAAAATTAAGCTCATAAGCTTAATAAGCTTTTGCAGCCCCAAAAGCTCCCTTTCTACTATTAAGTTAACTTCAAGCAAAAGGGCTTTACAAAAAAGACTCCCCATAAGCCCTTCTACAAGTTTGCTTATTTGACTTTTGTCAAATAAGCACTTTGGACCCTCTTTGTAATCGGGGTCCACTTCAGGGACCATTAGTGTAAATTTCCCTTTTTATTGTTAACACTGTTAGTAGCTAAGGTTAGTATTTAATTGCCTAGTTAGTCCTTGCTGTCCTTTCACTGTTAGTCCCTATAGTTAACTACAGTTATTTTTTATTTAATTTTAAAAATAATTAAATTAGGATTAAAAATTAAATAGTTTAATTACTTTTAATTTATGTCAGTAACTTTGAGGCATTTTATATTTTTAGAATTGTTAACTTTTTCTTTATTTAATTTTATTTTTTCAGAATTTTTATAACTTTTATTTTTTGTCTTTTTCTATTTTCTTAGTTTTAATTAGTTATTAATCTTTATAAATTCATAAAAAATCAGAAAATTAATAAAAAAATATTTTTCTTTTTTATAAAAATTTTCTTTTTCATTTAGTGTTTAGGAAAAATATAAAATAAAGTATAGGCTTAATTTTTCTTAAATTTCAGTCTTCAGACCCTTTTCAATCGTGCGTTTTAACCGTTTTCTTTTCGTTTTACATTCAAACGACCTTCACGTATTTAGTTCTAGTTTTCTTTATTTTTCAAATTAAGTTAATTAGAATTTAATTTTGATTTTTAATTTAATTTAGCATTTATTTTCTTAATTTTTAGTATTTAGGTTTCCCGATACCTGATTCTGTTCCCCGTATTTTAGTATAGATTTAATTTAAGGATTTCCTATACTAATTTTGTATTCCCTATTTTTTAATATCCCATTACCTCAATCTGTTTCCCCAGAGATTAAATAGGTGTTATATATAATTAATATTTAGTTTTAATTCTATCAGATGTTTCCTCAAACTAATATTCTCCATCATTCAATTTCTCCTCAAACCAGGATTACCTTTCAATTGCACCTCGTTGGGACATACGAACACCCGGGAATATCTCTTTCCGGAATCTTTTTATCATGATTCTACTTGTTATTCTTATCCTTTTGTGGAATTTGACCTTTTGCCTTGGTCAAGGGCATTCGGTCAGAATCTGTATTAGGGTTGCTATATAAGTGTATACTATACCACGAATCAGTGACTTATGAGATCCTATAAGGATCAAACTTGTGACACTAGATATCGATTTGATCCAGCTTATGAATTGACGGATGAATTTTAAAAAAGATAAAATTGTTGGTGTGTTATAAAAACCATTTGCATCTTAACACACCAACTAATTTTCCTAAACCAATTTTCAATCTTATGTCCATGGGAAGTGGTATGTGTTTAATTACACATACCTTTTACCTTTAAAAACGAGCTAAAATAACCAAAAACGGACTTAAAATGCCAAAAATATGCTTGTTTTGCTAATTGTGTTATACAGGAACGGATATCTAAGAAAAAGGATGAAAAATCAAGCAAAAACGAACAAAACCGATCACGAAATGGAAAAGCGTGTAAAGACAAAGTCAAATTGAAGCCAAATACCCATTTAGTGGGCCGGGAAAGCCCATTAGTATACCACTTGAAGACCAAATCGGCCCAAGATACATACAAAAGCCCATTTGCATAATTTATGAAGACTTTGAAGCCCATTTCAAAAATAGTCCCAAATCCAAGCCCAATCGCATTTTATAAGCCCATTTGAAGTCCAAGGACTAATTCTGCCCAAGTCCCAAAGTTATTTTATAAGGAAATGGTGGAAATAATTTTATAACATGCGAGGGACTGTTTCTGTCCATTAAACCCATCAAACTTGTACACCTGAGGACTTCCTTTTTGCAAAAGAATCTTTTGACACTTGTAGGGACTGAATGTTGCCATTCACCAAAAATTTCAAACACACCAGGACTAATTCAAAAACACTTATGAGACTTGAAGGGCCAATCTTGGACAAAAGATCCAAAACTCACCCTTTTAAAACAAAAGATATACTTTATACTCTTGGTCATATGTTTTCCCACGCCAAATCAAAGCACCACCCCACAATCATGCACTTTTCATTTCTCGTTGACTCCCCCATTTCTCTCCAAACCTATCACTAACATTAACCCCACCTCCCACATGGTCAATGTCCACGGTGGCAATCCAAAAACCCTCAATTCGATCAATGGTTGATATAATTTTGATTGGGCAACACTCAAAATGAAGGGCTACGATTGGGTTTGTGTTTCTACACACACAACAAAACACACATGTGGCATTTCTCCTCACAAACAATCACACAAGGAAGAAGACAAGATCAAAAGAGAATAACCCTATCTCGTTTCTATAAAAGCCTTTTAAGCCCTAGAGCAAGCCACCAAGTAGTTTTTTTAGAGTTAGTTTTTGAGTAGTTTCAGTTTTTAGGTTTTTAAGTTTTTTTAAAAGAGTTAACTCACAGGCTTTTATGAACTTGAAATTTTTTTATAAAGTTCAAAAGAGAAATTCAGTTTATGTTTTGATTTGTGTTCCAAGTTTGCTCTTAACTTTTGTTTCTTTTAAGCTCATACAAGAACTCATATAAGCTCTCAATTCAGTAACTAATTAACCTGTTTTAACTCTGATATAAGAATTTAAGAAAAACTTAAAAATCATAAAAAGCTCACTCAAAGAATTACCTCAGCAAAAATGGAGCAAAGGGTCAGACATGGAAGGACCCTTGGGTGTTAAATGTATTCAGAATTTTGGACTTAGGGGTGTTAAGACTAGGATTAGAACCTTTTCATTTGGACCTTGTGTAAGTATCTCTTTTTAAATTCTCTTGCATTTTCACTGTAGCAACTGCTTATTATTGCTTATTTTGCTTAATCATGATCATTTGTGCTTATTTATGATAGTTAAATGCTTATTGTCTTTGCTGAATGTTTATTTACCCTTTGTTTATGATTTATGCAAATCTGCCTTGTTTAGCTTATTTCTGTCTTTTGCTTATCTGCCGAATTTAGTGCTTATTACCTTTTGCTTTTTAGTTTTTATAGCTTAATATTGCATGATTAATATTTGTCTTTAAAATTTTGTGCTTAACTCAGGCCTTAGTAGTGTTAAAATCAGATTTTCAAAATCTAAAGGAGTGTTTGGTTTAAGTCTCTTTGACCCTAAAAAGTCAAAGGTACTTGTGAAATTGATGTGGATTAGTTGAGTTTTTATTCTAGACTAAAATTAATTCAGTTTTTATACGTTAGTTTTCAAAATTTCAAAAGTTAAGGCTTATTTTAAGTGTTCTAGCACCAGGGGAAATTTCCTTGTTAATTTGCTTGCTAGAATTTGAACTAAGCCGTTTAAGGCTTGGTTTTTGCTTGTTTCATATTTGTGCACTCTATTAGAGTGTGTTTAGTGTAGAGGTCTACACTAAGTCAACCTGCACAATTGGATTTGAGCTAGTGCAAAGTGCATCAGCAGGAACAAGCCCCCATTTTTTGTTCATTTCCCCTGGTGCTAGGGGCAAATCTTCAAACCCACTGTTCTAGCTTATTAGGGGACCTCAGCTCAAGCTTTTGGCTTTTCTAAAAAGCCAATAAGCTCCTTTATAAGCCCCTTTAGTTGTAGACTTTAGTTTGGCCTCTAGGTAGCTTAAATTTAAGCTCAAATTAGGCCTTTGAATTTTTTTTAGCATAGTGTAGGAAAATAGCTTAATTTCTTTTCTGGCTTATTAGGTGCTTATTAGTGGTTGAATTCAGTTCTTACTTGCTTATTAGGAATATTTGTGGCCTGTGTTTGCTTATTACTTACTTTCTTTGCTTATTATGTGCTAAAAGTCCATATCAAAAAGCCACATTAAGTCTTTAAGCTTAGTTAAGCTTCCTGTCTATTTTAGCCTTTTCCAGCTTATTTAGTTGTTAGAATTTAGTTCATAAGTGCTTATTTAGGTAGTGTTAGATAATTCCTTTAAGCTTATTTGTTAAAATGTTAGCTTAATAGTCCAAAAAGTCACCAAGAAAAAGCCATTTAAGCCTTAGCTTAATACAAGCAAACTGCCATCAAAAAGCTCTTTTTCCAGCTTATTTTTAGCTTTTCTTAAAAAGCTGTAGTTATGAAAAATGATAAGCTCAAGGTGCTTATCAAGTTTGTGTAAAAAGTTTTGAAAAAAAAGAGGAGATAAGGGGAACAGGTGCGGCAAGGACTCGAACTCGGGTCTCACCCTCAATACACCTCTTTTATAACCAACACTCTTACCGCTGTGCCCTTGGGTCTTTTCTGTTAGACCCTTGGGCACTTTGGTATATAAGGTAGTTTTGGCCCTTATAGTTATAAGCTCTTTCGAGCTTATTTTCAGCTTATTCATAAGCTGAATTTTGGGCTTCTTATTTTTCTTAGGTAGGATTTAGGGTCTAGTATTTTAGGTAATTTTTTAGAATTTTTAAAAATAGTTTAGTATTTTTTATAATTTAATTTCGTTAAAAGTTTTAAAAATTCATAAAAAATACAAAAATTATCAAAAAAATCTTTTTCTTTTTTAGAAAATTTTTTTTAGTCATATTTTACGTAGAAAAAATAGAAAGACTTTCGTAGGGTTAATTTTTCAAACTTTTGATTTTTAAAGAACGGGTCTCGGGTACGGATCTTGACTTGACTCGTTTTTGGGTCAAACGGCCTCCGTTTTCAGTCTAGTCTTTTTCATTCTTCATTATTAGTCTCCTAGAGTAGTTTAGAAGTAAAAATTTCTTTGTAGGGTTAATTTTTAAGATTTTAGGTTTTCGACCCCTTGTTCGGGATTCCTGCTCTCGTTTTTCAGCTTCATTTCATAATTTTTAGGTTTTTCTCAATCGATTTTGTTTGTTATTGATTAATTTAGCTTTCTACTCTCTCAAATCATTAATCTCATTCAAACTCCAATTTTCCGACTGTATCGATTCTCCAGCACAGCCTCGTTGGGGATAAACGAACGGGAGTTGATATTCTATATATATCAGTTTCATTGATTGTTTTAGATTTACTATTATATATTTTTTATTTATATTATTGTATATATCTTAAGAATCATCAAATTTTGGGCGCCGCTGACAGGGATGGCTGTGAAACCGATTATCGTTACGTTTGTCAAGTTGTGTTTGAATCTGTGAATATTATCATATAAAAAACCAAAAAAACAAAAAGTACAAAAATATTTTCATTTTCTTTTTAGTATAATTATCATTTAAAGAAAAAAACTAAAAAAAAAAGAAAACCAAAAAGATAAAAACATTGTCTTTAATTATAAATAAAATTCACAAAATATGTGTTAAAAATACCAAATATAATATTTAAGTGACGTATTATCTTAATAACTTTCGGTGGACTTATTGGTTACCAGCTCGAACAAAGATTTAAAACTTACCTTTTGTGTACTTGCGAAGGTACGGTTCACCTTATATTATAAAGATAAACAAACTATTAAGAGGGGTTTTAAGGCGGGTTGTTACCGAAGAACTAGACTAATGGGAAAAAGGTTTTTAATAGCTTCACGTCTTTCTTTCCTCCGCTCCTTCGTGCGTTTTTCTTTATCGAAGATGTTACCGAGAAGCTTGTGATTATTAGGTTGTAAGTTTTCTTTATCGTTGTCCGTTATTAAATACAATTGTGATTTACTTTTGATAAAACCAAAAGAACAAAAAAAAATTAGTGTAAATTTTCTTTCTTATGTGTATGAACCTCGTTCCCAAACTCGTAATCTTATAATTCACAACACCAGGCCCCACCTACCTGTTGTTTGAACAAAATTTTAATCTCGGAAAAAAACAATTGAATTCCGATCCTTAGATACGTTAGATGATACCCGTACTAGGTCAGTTGCTTGATGCACCCACGCGGGTTTACGAGGATGCCATCGTTGTGCCCGAAATCGCCGGCGCGGACAACTTTGAGCTTAAGCACGGTCTGCTTAACCTCATTCAAAACAAGCAATTCTATTGGAATGACAAAGAAGATCCATCATGCCCACAATCGTATTTCAACAAGGATTCACTTCTACGATGGAAGTTTCCAAACGTTCACGTGTACGTCGGTAAAGCTTATTGCTTTCCCATTTTAACTCGAGGGGGACAGCCCGGATTTGGCTGGAAAAAGAGACCCTGATCGATCAAACATGGGTGCTCTTGTTTCGAAATAATAAACAAAATTTTTCCCTCCATCTTAAAACAACAATCTTCGAAATGAAATCTCGAGATTCATATAAAGATTTGATGAGACGTTTTATGAAGCATGGGACCGATTTAACGATCTTCTTCGGGCATGTCCACATCATGGATTTTCAGAATTGCATCAACTCGATACATTCTATAATGCCTTGAACTCTAACGATCAAGATTCGTTAAATTCCGCGGGTGGCAACTTTTTGGATAAATGCTCAGTGATTGCCTAAGAATCATTGGAAAGCAATCCAAAGTTCGTGAAATTCACAGTAAAACAAAACGGTTGTGTGCCAAAGTGAGTCTCGTTTTCGAGCACTTCCACCCCCGGAATCTCTTCCGATGTTGCTGAGTTGAAAGATATGGTGAAAGCTTTACTTCTTGATAAGAAAAACCAATCTCCCGCTCCTACTCCCATCAAAGCGGTTGAGGAAAGTTGTGTTACTTGCGGTGGTGCTCACTCCTACCAAATTTGTCCAGCCACCACTGGCAATGTTTATCGAGATAATATCCAAGAATATGTCTCTCAAGCAGCCGCAGCTAACTACAACCAAGGAAACACCGGTTATCGAGCCCCGATTTCAAATCAAATTCGACCTCCCGGTTTTCCTCCCGTTCAAAACAATCATAATGTGCAAAATCAAGGAAACAATCAGAATCGTTACAACCAAAACCGGGGGAATTTCAATCAAGCTCCAGCTTACCAACCCCCGGTTCATCAAGGTCAAATCTATCGACCTCAGGTTGTTCAACCTCCTGCTTATCAAGCTCCCGCCTATGTTTACCAAGCTTCCATTCCTCAAACACAAGGTGTGTCTAAGACCGATTTTGATAGCTACGTAAAGGCTAATGATGCGGTTATGAGGAATATGCAAAACCAAAATCAAGTTTTGCAAAACCAAGGTCAAAACATGCAGACTCAATTGAACAACTTGGCTACTTCAAATCAAAGGCTTGAAAGTATGCTAGGTAACTTTATCAAAATGAACACCGTCTCTACTTCAGGTTCGGGAACTCTCCCAGGTAACACCATTACCAACCCGAAGTAAGATTTGAAAGAAATCACCACCCGGAGTGGTGTTGCATATCAAGGACCCGCAATTCCTTCTACTTCATCTTCTCCTCCGAAAGTGATGAATCGTGATACCGAGGTTACAAAGGACACGATGCTTCCTACTAATAACAGAAGCACCGACGACGTCCAACCTCTGGTTATTCAAGTCCAATCTCAAAATCTAACTTCCGAGCCAATTGTTGATCCCGTTAGTGCTCCGAGGCCTAACCAACAAACATCAATTCCATTTCGTTCAAGAAGAAATGTTGAAAGGCGCCGTGAAAAAGCTAACGATCAAATTGAGAAATTCTAAGAAATCTTTAGAGATTTGAGTTTCGAAATTAGCTTTACGGATGCCTTGACCCTTATGCCAAAATTTGCCTCTACTCTAAAAACTTTAATCGAAAACAAAGAGAAGTTGAGTGAAATGGCTAGAACTCCATTGAACGAGAATTGCTCAGCAGTCATCCTAAACAAGTTACCAAAAAAACTTAGAGACCCTGGCCGATTTCTTATTCCATGTGAATTTTCTGGGATTAATACATGCAACGCCTTGGCCGATCTCGGCGCAAGCATTAATCTTATGCCATATTCCGTCTGGAAAGATCTCTCTCTTCCCGAACTAACCCCGACTTGCATGACGCTAGAGCTAGCAGACCGTTCAATCACTGAACCGATCGGTATTGCTAAAGACGTCCGTTTAATGGTGGGAAAGTTCCAGTTTCCAGCAGATTTTGTGGTCGTTGATTTTGAGCCAGACCCCCGAGTACCTTTAATCCTCGGGAGAAGTTTCTTAAAGACCAGTCGTGCATTAATAGATGTTTACGAAGGTGAAATAACCCTTCGTGTTGGCAAAGAGGCCATCACCTTCAATCTGGACCAAACTTCGAGATACACGGCTAATTACAATCATATGACGGCAAACCGAATCGACGTCATTGAATTGGCATGTGAAGAATACTCGCAAGAAGTTCTAGGTTTTTCTGATTCAGTTGCATACGGTAATCCTTCTCCGGATTACGATCCAATTGTTTCAAATTCTTCACCAACACTAACTCCTTTCGGGGATAGTGATTTTCTCCTTCTCGAAGAAGCAAATGCTTTTATAGCTATCAATGACGAGCCAATTTCACGGGAAATTGATGCTACTTACTATGATCCGGAGGGTGACATTCTTATTCTGGAAGCACTTCTCAATAGTGAACCGTTACCTCCTCTTCCGAATCATAAAGATTATTCACCCGGAATCCGGGAAGAACTTAAAGTTGTTGAAGCTAAATCATCATTTGATGAGCCTCCCGAGGTTGAACTCAAGGACTTGCCACCTCATTTAGAATACGCATTTTTGGAAGGCGACGACAAGTTGCCAGTCATAATTGCGAAAGATTTAAAGGATGAGGAAAAGGCAGCTCTTATCAAGGTTCTAAAGTCCCACAAGCGAGCCATCGCTTGGAAACTCTCCGATATCAAGGGTGTTGATCCAGAGTTTTATACTCACAAAATCCTTATGGAAGAGGACTACGAACCAACAGTTCAGAGTCAAAGACGGGTAAACCCAAAGATCCACGACGTCATCAAAAAAGAGGTTGAAAAACTCCTTGACGCCGGATTAATTTATCCGATCTCTGACAGTCCATGGGTAAGCCCGGTACACTGTGTACCAAAGAAGGGTGGCATAACCGTCGTCAAGAATGATGATAATGATTTGATACCAACTCGATTGGTCACGGGGTGGAGAGTGTGCATTGACTATAGAAAGTTGAATGAGGCCACCCGAAAAGACCATTTTCCATTGCCCTTCATGGATCAAATGCTCGAAAGACTCGCGGGAAACCAATACTATTGTTTCCTCGATGGCTTCTCGGGTTATTTTCAGATTCCCATTGACCCGAAGGATCAAGAGAAGACAACATTCACTTGCCCATACGGAACGTTCGCCTATCGCCGCATGCCTTTTGGGCTATGTAATGCACCTGGCACGTTTCAACGATGTATGATGGCAATCTTCCATGACATGATCGAAAAGACAATGGAAGTGTTCATGGATGACTTCTCGGTCTTCGGGGATTCTTTCTCTACATGCCTATCCCATTTGGAAAAAATGTTAAAACGGTGTGAAGACACCAATTTGTCCCTAAATTAGGAGAAAAGCCATTTTATGGTCAAAGAAGGCATTGTTCTTGGACACAAAATCTCTAAGTCGGGAATTGAGGTCGATCATGCTAAAGTTGAAGTTATAGCCAAGCTCCCCCACCCGACTACTGTAAAAGGAGTCCGTAGTTTTCTTGGGCATGCCGGTTTTTACCAACGTTTCATACAAGACTTTTCAAAAATTGCTCGTCTGATGACCCACTTGCTTGAAAAAGAGACTCCATTTTTCTTCTCAAAAGAGTGTATCGAATCCTTTAATACACTTAAAAGAAAATTGACTGAGGCTCCAATTTTGATTGCTCCCGACTGGGACTTGCCCTTCGAACTCATGTGTGATGCAAGCGACTTTGCAATTGGGGCAGTCCTAGGGCAACGAAAGAACAAGCATTTCCAACCAATTCACTATGCCAGCAAGACAATGACTGAAGCTCAAGCATACTACACTACGACCGAAAAAGAATTACTTGCGTAGTGTACGCTTTTGTAGGAATTCTGGTCATATCTTGTTTTGTCCAAAGATTAGTGTTATACGATCATCTGCTATAAGTATTCTTTGCTAAAAAGGATGATACTAGGCAAGAATGATGCGGTGGATCCTTTTGCTCCAAAAGAATTCGATGTCGAGATCCGAGACAAAAAGTAGCAGAAAATCTAGTCGCCGACACATATCTCAGACTTGAGAACCCACCTCAACAAAATTAAGTTCGAGAACAAGGAAATCACAGAAACTTTTCCACTCGAAACTCTTGGATCGGTTGCTCTTCGTGATGATAGTACCCCATGGTTTGCCGACTTTGCAAATTACCATGCGGGGAACTTCATTGTTAAGGGAATGTCGTCCCAACAGAAAAACAAGTTTTTTAAAGATATCAAAACTACTTCTGGAGGACCCTTTCTATTTTAAGATCTGTGCAGACCAAGTATTAGGCGTTGTGTTTTAGGCAAAAAAAGCTTTTGGACATTCTAAAAAGCTTGACCCAGTGGACCACTGGGGGACACTACACTGGTGCCAATTACCGCCTAAAATGGTCCTTCGATTCAGGATTTTATTGCCCACGATCTACAAGGATGGCCCATGCTTTGTCACCCGATGTGAACAATTTGTCAACGTCCATGGCAAAAATTTTGCTACGTGATGAGATGCCATATAAAACTCTATCCAAGTTTGCGAAATCTTTGACATTTGGGGCATTGATTTTATGGGGCCATTCCCGTCTTCAAGAGGGAACAAATATATACCCGTGGCAGTCGATTACTTATCAAAATGGGTTGAAGCGAAAGCGCTCTCCACCAATGATGCCCGAGTTGTTTGAAAATTTCTTAAAACTCTCTTCTCTAGATTTGGTGCCCCTCCGTGCCAATCATAAGTGGATTCCCGGACACCATTTTTGTAATGGTCACCAATTTTAAAAGGTCGAGGTCTTAAATATCGGAGTCACTCATCGTTCTCCCCGGTATTCATCCACAAACAAGTGGGCAAGTTGAGGTATCCAATCGTGGTTAAAAAGAATTCTTGAAAGGACCGTAGGCAAAAACCGTGCCTCTTGGTCGGACAACCTGGATGACGCTCTCTGGGCCTTCCGTACAGCTTACAAAACACCCATCGGGTGCACTCCGTACAAGCTTGTATATGGTATGGAATGTCTTTCTACGATTGAATTGGAGCAACAAAGCTATTGAATGGACCTTAAGCATACAAACTTTGATATCAAAACCGCGGGTGATCACAAAAAAGTTCAGCTCAACGATCCTTAATGAACTTGTGTAATGCTTATGTAATTCTTTGATTTACAAGGAGAAAACAAAGAGAATTCATGACTCCAAGATCAAAAATCGCGTTTTCAACGTCGGTGATCGAGTCCTCCTCTTTAACTCTAGATTAAAGATTTTCTCAGGCAAGCTTAAGACCCGCTGGAGTGGACCATTCACTGTAACCCAAGTTTTTCCATATGGCACTGTCGAGTTATCCCAAAACTCCAGGCCAAATTTCAAAGTGAATGGTCATCGTTTGAAACACTACTTTGGAGGGGACATACCAACCGAGGTTGTCCCGGATCTCCAGACGTTCCCCATGGACCAATAAATTCGGGGGACGGGTCAAGCATAGCGACCTTAAACAAGCGCTTCGTGGGAGGCACCCCATGCTTATCAGTAGTAGTATGTAGTAATAAGTGTTTTTGTGTGAGGAAGCTTACATCTTCCATTACCCGTGTTTTGTCCGTATTTTGTATGCTTTGTGTTGTATGTCCAGGATTTCTCGGATTGTGAAGACTCTCGTGCTCTCAGTTTTATCTTTCATTCACAAGAGTTTCACATTCTCAGCTTAGTTGTGGGATATCCAGTATTTCAAATTCTATTATCGACTAACGTTTTATCTTTTGGCACACTTCATAAACGGCCTTAGATTTACGTAGGTACCCTTTTAAAACATCGAGGACGATGTTTAGTTCTAGTATGGGGGGATCTTCGATTTGATTTTTGCCTGCAGCCGTTGTTGTCACGTAATCCCGTTTTTACCACCAAAATTTCAAAAAAATGAAAAAATTTAAAATTTTTCAAAAATAAAATAAGTGTTTTGTCACAGTTTTGACTTTCCCAATGGGTAGAATGAGAATAAATTTTGACTCGATCGGGCGTGTTGAGCCCTAGCTTTGTTCCTTAACCATTTAATAAACGAAAGTTTATTAGGCTAAGCTTTCGCGGATCCTTTTATTAAGGATTTTAAATTTGCGAAGAACGAAAAATGATAGTGTTATTTACAAGTAGGATGCTAAACAAGGATTATTTGGAAATCTTAAAAGCTTATAAGTGTAACTTGTCGCTTTTTCTCCCCGAAGCTCTTAACCTGACTAATAAACATGCTTAATTTTGCTTTAACTTTAAACCGACATTTTCTAAAAAGAAGCTCTTTCGGAAACGAAAATATTCATCTTAGTTCAGCTTTATACTTGAGTCTCTAAAACGAAATTTTCTCTATTACGGAAAATATATATAAAAAAAAATAAAAAAAATGATGAAAAAATAAAAAAATAATATAAACTGTGGGCTGATAAAGGTTTACTGCATCTTGCCGGCTCACAACCGATGTTGCAGTCTTCAAAACAAGGCCCATAGTGAGATAATAAATCTGTAGGGTTATCAAATAAAAGCCGTCATCAGACTAAGTCACTACATCTTGTCGGAGGCGTGGCCGATGTTGTAGGATGTAAAAAAATATTTGGAATTAACGTAGTATAGTATATAGCAATAAATGAAAATTTAATGGTTAAGATTTCTTTTTCTAAACTCAAGTGTAATTTTGAACTAAGAATAACTTGCTTTAAGACTTCAAAAGTTGTTGGTTGCCGTCGGTAGATTATTTCGATTAAGTATTCTCCGTGGGGTGTCAAAAACCTGGGCACTTAGCTGATGAGGCTGGGACGTTCCGAGAAGAAAGGTCGTTACATGGAATAATCGTACCAATGAGATCATTAAATTTTTGATGTTTGCGTGCTTTGAGTAGTATTGTTTATTTAACGGTAAATCTAAGAAATTCGGCCTAAAAGGATGGAGTATCCCGCTATTACATTGCGAACATTCTCCTGTGGGGTCTCAACCTGATAACCTAAGTCGAACTCGGCTGGGATCTATCGAGAATATGCTGGTTGGTGGGTGATCTAGTCTTTTCCCCAGATTTCTTCAGAAATATCGTTATGCACATAAAACTATACTACTTTCTAAATTGTCGATCTAAAGTTAACTTAAAATTAAGCACAATCACTTTAATTGAATAATTGGCGGGAGCAAAAGTTGACAAGTCATAGTTATAAGTAGTGTTAGCATCTTTACTTGTACTTAACGGTGATTTCGTTTTTACGCTTAGTTTGGGACTAGTGAAAAATCAGGGACGATGAATTTATCCATTCGGACATCCGTAGATTATTCTATGGGCGCTTCTCATTCTATGATCCCAGTGTTGATAAAATAAAGGAAGTCAAACAGGTAGTTAAGAAAAGAAAAAAAAGGAAAATCCAAAAATATTAGGGATAGTTAGTGTACATGTAAAAATGGTGAAAACGGGACTTGTCGAAGCTATTGATTCTTTAATTCTCCTTGACGAACACTTAGCTACTTTTCGAGGTTATTAGTCGAGGGGGATTGAGATTCTTAGTTTTCTTAAGTGTTTACTTATAGCATTGCGCGAGGACACGACAATATCTTAGTATGGGGGATTTTGGTATGTGCTTATATACACATACATTTGACCTTTAAAATCGGACTTAAATGACCAAAAACGTACCAAAAATACATTGTATTTGTATGTTTTCATTTATATTGTGCATGAAACAGATATCCGAGAAAAGGACAAAAAATCAAGCAAAAACAGACAAAACCGAGCACGGAATGGAAAAGCGTGGAAAAGCCAAAGTCAAAGTCAACCCAAAAAAGTCAACGGGCAAAGCCGAAGCCAGAATCGAAGAAATGTTAAATGGGCCCACCCGTACCCATCTAATGGGCCGGGTCAGCCCATTTACACATTATTTGAAGACTTTATTAGCCCAAGTTTGATCTAAGGCCCAATATCCCTTTAAAACCCAACGGGCCCAAATCTGCCAAAGCTAGGCCCATATTAACACTTACCAAAAAAAAACTGTTAGCCCACAAGGACTCCCCGTGTAATATACTCATACACATTCAGGGGCTGAGGTTGCCAAGTTGTTAAAGATGTATCACCACAAGGGACAATTGATGCAATATCACAATGCACCTTGGAGGGCTTATCCTTCCAATCTTAAATTTATATCGACACTAGGATGATAGATGCAACTCATTCATATCCAAAATAAGGGACTAGTCTTGACAACAAACCAAACTTCCACCTTGTCAATTAAAAACAGACATTGTATATCTTTTTCCCCATTTCCCGCCCTTTTTGATTGTCTTCCCCAAACAACACCCGTTTTATCCCCCACCTCAAAAAACCACTGGATAAACATCACCCCCCTCCTCCACTACCTTCCTCAGTCACATGATGTCATGACACCTTGGCAATCCTTAACTTTTTCAAAGATAAAGAAGATTCAAGGGCTGTGATGGATTGCAAAGAAGCACAATGCCTCACTTCTCTCAGCAAAGAAACACAGAAACCCTAGATGTTTTAGTATAAATAGGTCATATGTAATAGATTAGAACCAGGTCGAATTTTTGGTATTCAAGGCAAGAGCTTGTAACAAATCTTTGTACCCTTTTAATATATTATCTTTTTAATTTCATTGTCATTTAAATTTCAGTCATTTAAATACTTGTTCTTTCATTTGTGCAATTTACTGTTTCATTTAAATTCTTGTCATTTTAGTATCTTGTCTTTTTAAATACTTGTTTTAAGCTTTATATAAGCTTTTAAGTCATTAAAAGCTTATATAAGCTTGGTTTTCATTTTCTGTCAAGAACATCAAAAAAAAAACTTTGAAAAATCACAAAAATATAAAAAAGGGGAAAATCAAGAAAAGCATGGAGCAAGGAAAATTTTGGATGACCTTGGTTTTAGTGCCTCATGGGAGGCTATAGGATTGTCTTTTAAGCTTTGGAAAGCTTATATACTTGCCAAGAAGCTTGGACCATTTGTAAGCTTTTCTTTTAAATTTTTGCTCAATATTCACTGTTCATCAGCTTATTTGGGCTTATTTGTTATTTTCTTGCTTGTTTCTACTGTTTTATGCTTATGTGTTTTATTTAAATGCTTATTTATCCTTAAATTGTGTTTTCCTATTAAACTGCCAATTTTTTTGCTTTTGATATGCTAATCTCTAAATTGCTAATTACCTGCTTATTCTTGTGTTTCTTGTTGCTTATTTTTGTTAATATTTCTTTACTTGTCCAGATATTTCAAATCCTTGCTTAAATTTTTTCATTTTTTAGTTTAAAACTTGGAATTCCAACGTTAAAGAGGTGTTTGGGATAAGGCAGAACTAACCTTTAGTTAGTTCTGCTAGTGCAATTGGCTTTTAGGCCAGTTGTGTTTCAACATTTAGAGTACTTAGGGTCTAAGTTTAAAAGCTTTAGTTGTAGTTTTAACAAAATCAAGGTTTTCATAAAAGTTAAATACATTCTGGGTAAAGCAATATGTAAGTATTGAGTCAAGCCTTTTGAGCTTGGACTTTGGTGTTTTTAGAGTGCTAGTACACTATAAATTGTTTGTACAATCTGGTTTTAAAGTTTTACTAATTGATTTAATGGAGTAGCACAATTTTTGTTCAAAACTGTCATTGCATTTCAGTGTTAAAAATGTGCCCTGGTGCAAAAGCTCACTTTGCCAGCCCTGTAAGTAGCTTATTTGCTTATCAACCCTTGGTTCTTTTGGTTTTTCTAAGAAGACCATAAGCCAATCTATAAGCCCTAGTAGCCCCTTAGCCTTAGGACCCCTCTAACAGCTTATAACTTAAGCCAAAAGAGTGTCCCAAAGGCTGTTTGGCCTGCAGTAATTGGCCACTTGCTTATTTGGCTTATTTTTGCTTTCTAGCTGTTTTTCTTTGCTTATTTTTGTTTGCTCTAGCTTATTAGGAGTAGTTGATTATCTATCATTCATTTTCCTTGCTTTTTGTGCTTAAAATCAGCCCACCAATTAGCTTGTTTTTAGGCTAAGTATAAATTTGTCATTGTGTTAGCTTTTTCAGCTTATTTCCCAGCTTATTCTTTAGTTTCAAAAGTTTTGTCTTTTTTTTAAATTTGCTTATTTATTACTAAGCTTTACAGTTTTTTTAAAAAAAAAAAGAAAAAAAAGTTTTTACAAAAAGAGAGAGGCCAGGCTCGAACCCTGGACCTCCCCCTTCATAGTACACGACTTAACAACACACACCATAACCATCTGCCCTTGGGTCTTTTATGATTATGGTGTGCATTGTTTTATTTTTATAGTCATTTTGCCCATTTAGCCTATAAGCCCTTTAAGGCTTATTTTCGGCTTATTTATAAGCCCACTTTTCCAGTTTTATTTTTTCTTAGAATCAGGTCACCTTAAGCTATTTTTCCCCATTTTTTGAGATTTTTATAAAATTGTTTACTATTTTTTTATAATTTATTTTCTTTTAAACTGTTTTTAATTCATAAAAAATAAATAAAAAATCAAAAAAAAATATTTTTCTTTTTTAGAAAATTTTATTTTATCATATTTAATCTAGAAAAAATAGAAAAACTTTCGTAGGGTCGTTTTTGCAAAGTTTTAGTTTTTTAAAGCACAATGTTTCGTCACGGTTCTCTCGTTTTTAAATTTCTTTACTTTTGAGCTTTGTTCAAGTTTCTCCGCATTAGGTTTTTGCATTTTATTCGTACGAAATTAGAAACCAATGCCAAAATCCTTTTTCCCTTCTACACACTCGATCACAAACGGTTTAAGATTTATGATAAATGCTTCGTTGGGAGAACGACCCGGGGGATTTTCGAGATATTGCTTTGGTCAAAAGCAATTGATTTTAAATCCTTCGGAATACTTATCGTACTACGATTGAATTGTATTTGCTAATTATAATTATATATTTATTTATATAAGTATAAAAAGCAAGTATCAAAATGGCGCCATTACCGGGAAGGCTGTAAAAACGATTATCATTACGTTTGACAATTTATGTTTGAATCTGTGAATATTTTCTTCAAAAAAAGTATAAAAAGTACAAAAATATTTTTTATTTTCTTTTATTTAGTATAATTAAATTAAATGAATGGGTCTAATGAGTCATAGAAATGGGTCGAATGGGTTAAACTTTAACCTAATTAGTTTTAACTTCTTAAAAAGTGATATACCCTAATCATAACTTTTTTTTACGTTTATATGTTTTTGAATGTTTTCGTTTGTTTTTTACGTTATCGTCAAATTTCTTACGTTTTCGTCCGTTTTTTTACGTTTACGTCATATTTCTTACGTTTTTGTCTGTTTTTTTACGTTTTCGTCCAATTTCGTCCATTTTTTACGTTTTCGTCCGTTTTTACGTTTTCGTCATATTTCTTACGCTTTCGCCTGTTTTTTACGTTTTCGTCTGTTTTTTTACGTTTTCGTCCGTTTTCTTACGTTTTCGTCCGATTTCATACGTTTTTGTTTGATTTCTTACTTTTCCGTCTGTTTTTACGTTTTCGTCCCATTTCTTACGTTTATGTTTTCTTCCGTTTTAGACGTTTTCTTTTGTTTTTTCACTCATATCTTCGTTTTCTTACGTTTTATACGTCTTTATCCGTTTTCACAAAATAGAAAAAAAAACGTACGAAATTGGCCGGAAACGTAAAAAAACAGACGAAAAACGTAAAAAAACAGGAGCCGAAAGCGTATGAAATATGACGAAAAACGTAAAAAAAAAAAGAACGGACCGAAAACGTTTAAAAAATGACGACGAATTGGACGAAAACGTAAAAAAACCAGACAAAAACGTAATGAAATATTTATGTAGTTACGGTAACGTTAAAAAAACGGACCGAAAAACGTAAGAATTTTGACGATAAACAGTAAAAAAACAAACGAAAACATTCAAAAAACATATACGGTAAAAAAAAAAGTTATGATTAGGGTATATCCACTTTTTAAGGAGTTAAACTAATTAGGTTTAAGTTTTAACTGTCGGACCATTATATGACTCATTAGACCATTCATTTATTTTAATTATACTAAATAAAAGAAAATAAAAAATATTTTTGTACTTTTATACTTTTTTTGAAGAAAATATTCACAGATTCAAACATAAATTGTCAAACGTAATGATAATCGTTTTTACAGCCTTCCCGGCAATGGCGCCATTTTGATACTTGCTTTTTATACTTATATAAATAAATATATAATTATAATTAGCAAATACAATTCAATCGTAGTACGATAAGTATTCCAAAGGATTTAAAATCAATTGCTTTTGACCAAAGCAATATCTCAAAAATCCCCCGGGTCGTTCTCCCAACGAAGCATTTATCGAAAATCTTGAAAACCGTTTGTGATCGAGTGTTAGATGGGAAAAGGATTTTGGAATTGGTTTTCTAATTTCTACGAATAAAATGCAAAAACGAATGCGGAGAAACTTGAACGAAAGCTCAAAAGTAAAGAAATGTAAAAACGAGAGAACCGGGACGAAACCCGTGCTTTAAAAAACTAAAACTTTGCAAAAACGACCCTACGAAAGTTTTTCTATTTTTTCTAGATTAAATATGATAAAATAAAATTTTCTAAAAAAGAAAAATATTTTTTTTTTGATTTTTTATTTATTTTTTATGAATTAAAAACAGTTTAAAAGAAAATAAATTATAAAAAAATAGTAAACAATTTTATAAAAATCTTAAAAAATGGGGAAAAATAGCTTAAGGTGAGCTGATTCTAAGAAAAATTAAAACTGGAAAAGTGGGCTTATAAATAAGCCGAAAATAAGCCTTAAAGGGCTTATAGGCTAAATGGGCAAAATGACTATAAAAATAAAACAATGCACACCATAACCATAAAAGACCCAAGGGCAGATGGTTATGGTGTGTGTTGTTAAGTCGTGTGCTATGAAGGGGGAGGTCCAGGGTTCGAGCCTGGCCTCTCTCTTTTTGTAAAAACTTTTTTTTTCTTTTTTTTTAAAAAAACTTGTAAAGCTAGAATAAATAAGCACATTTAAAAAAAGACAAAACTTTTGAAACTAAAGAATAAGCTGGGAAATAAGCTGAAAAAGCTAACACAGGAAATAAGTTATACTTAGCCTAAAAACAAGCTAATTGGTGGGCTGATTTTAAGCACAAAAAGCAAGGAAAATGAATGATAGATAATCAACTACTCCTAATAAGCTAGAGCAAACAAAAATAAGCAAAGAAAAACAGCTAGAAAGCAAAAATAAGCCAAATAAGCAAGTGGCCAATTACTGCAGGCCAAACAGCCTTTGGGACACTCTTTTGGCTTAAGTTATAAGCTTTTTAGGGGGTCCTAAGGCTAAGGGGTATAGGGCTTATAGATTGGCTTATGGTCTTCCTAGAAAAACCAAAAGAACCAAGGGTTGATAAGCAAATAAGCTACTTACAGGGCTGGCAAAGTGAGCTTTTGCACCAGGGCACATTTTTGACACTGAAATGCAATGACAGTTTTGAACAAAAATTGTGCTACTCCATTAATCAATTAGTAAAAACTTTCTAAACCAGATTGTACAAGCAATTTTATAGTCTACTCGCAGCTCTAAAAAACGACCCATGTCCAAGCTCAAATGATTGTCTTTCGCGACTCAAAATATGAAGTTTTGCTTACACAGAATGTATTTAACTTTTATGAAAACCTTGATTTTGTTAAAACTACAACTAAAGCTTTTAAACTTAGACCCTAAGTACTCTAAATGTTGAAACACAACTGGCCTAAAAGCCAATTGCACTAGCAGAACTAACTAAAGGTTAGTTCTGCCTTATCCCAAACACCCCTTTAACGTTGGAATTCCAAGTTTTAAACTAAAAAATGAAAAATTTAAGCAAGGATTTGGAAAATAGATGACAAGTAAACAAATATTAACAAAAATAAGCAACAAGAAACATCAAATAAGCAGGTAAATTAGCAATTTAGAGATGAGCATATTCAAAAGCAAAATTGGCAGTTTAATAGGAAAACACAATTTAAGGATAAATAAGCATTTAAATAAAACACATAAGCATGAAACAGTAGAAACAAGCAAGAAAATAACAAATAAGCCCAAATAAGCTGATGAACAGTGAATATTGAGCAAAAATTTAAAAGAAAAGCTTACAAATGGTCCAAGCTTCTTGGCAAGTATATAAGCTTTCCAAAGCTTAAAAGACACTCTTTTGCATCCAATCCTCTTGAGGCACTAAGACCCAAGGTTCATCCCAAATTTTCCTTGCTCCATGATTTCTTGATTTTCCCTTTTTTTATTTTTTTTGTGATTTTCAAGTTTTTTTTTTTGATGTTCTTGACGAAAATGAAAAACCAAGAGCTTATTATGCTTTTAATGACTTAAAAGTATATAAAGCTTATTAAAACATGTTTTTAAAAAAGACATGTTACTATATGACAAGAATTTAAATGAAACAGTAAATAAATTGCACAATGAAAGAAACAAAGTATTTAAATGACTGAAATTTAAATGACAATGAAATTAAAAAGACAATATATTAAAAGGGTACAAAGATTTGTTACAAGCTTTTGCCTTGAGTACCAAAAATTCGGACCTTGGTTCTTAATTCTATTACATATGACCTATTTATACATAATACAGACTATTACGGGTTTCTGTGTTTCTGCCTGTGAGAAGTGAGGATCTACACCTTCACATCACCATTGTGACTTCACCACACAATATCCCCCACACCCACCAACCCCACTTTGCAATCCATCACAGCCCTTGAATCTTCTTTATCTTTGAAAAAGTTAAGGATTGCCAAGGTGTCATGGCATCATGTTGATGAGGAAGGTAGTGGAGGAGGGGGGTGATGTTTATCCAGTGGTTTTTTGAAGGTGGGGGATAAAGGGTGGTGTTTGGGAAAGACATTCAAAAAAGGGCGGAGAAAGGGGGAAAAAGATATACTATGTCTGTTTTTAATTGACAGGGGCTGGAAGTTTGTGGTTTGTTTGTCAAGACTAAGTCCATATTTTGATTATGTATGGTTGCAATCTTCATCCTTGTGTAGATATAAGTTTAAGGATGTGGAAGGATAAGCCCTCCAAGGTGCATTGTGTTATTGCACCAATGGTCCTTGTGGTGATACATCTTTAACAACTTGGGCAACACTCAGCCATGAATGTGTTATGAGCTATATACACGGGAGTGGAACAGTCCTTGTGGGCTAACAGTTTTTTTTTTTGTAAGTGTTAAGATGGGCCTAGCTTTTGGCAGATTTGGGCCGTGGGTTTTAAAGGGATATTGGGACTTAGATCAATACTTTGGCTAATAAAGTCTTCAAATAAATGTGTAAATGGGCTGACCGGCCCATTAGGATGGGTTACGGGTGGCCCAATTAACATTTCTTCTGGATTCTGGCTTCGGCTTTTGCCCGTTGACTTTTTGGGTTGACTTTGACTTTTGGTTTTCCTAGTTTTTCCTTCCGTTGTTCGGTGGTTTTGTCCGTTTTTGCTTGATTTTTTGTCATTTTCTTGGATATCTGTTTCCTGCACAATACAATTGTAAAACATATAAATACAATGTATTTTTGGTACGTTTTTAGTCATTTCTGTCCGATTTTTAAAGGTTCAAAGTATGTGTATTTAAGCACATACCAAAAATCCCAATACTTAGATATTGTCGTGTTCTCGCGCAATGCGATAGTAAACACTTTAAGAAACTAAGAATCTTTTAATTCCCCCTTGACTAATAACCTCGAAAAGTAGCTAGTGTTTGTCAAGGGGAAATAAAGAATCAATAGCTTCGACAAAGTCTCGTTTTCCACCATTTTTTCATGTACACTAACTATCCATAATATTTTGGGATTTCTTTTTTTTCTTGTTCTTAACTAACTGTGTGACTTCCTTTTTTTTATCAAAACACTAGGATTATAGAAATGAGTAACGTGGCCCATAGAATAATATAGGATGTCGAAATAGATAAATTCATCGTCCCTGATTTTTCACTAGTCCCAAACTAAGCGTAAAAACGAAATCACTGTTAAGTACAAGTAAAGATGCTAACACTAATATAACTAAGATTGTCAACTTTTGCTTCACGACAATTATTCTATTAAGTGCTTGTGCTTAATTTTAAGTTAACTTTAGATTGACAATTTAGAAAGTAGTATATTTTATGTGCATAACGATATTTCTGAAGAAATCTGGGGAAAAGACTAGATCACCCACCAACCAGCATATTCTCGATAGATCCCAGCCAGGTGAGTTCGACTTAGGTTATATGGTTTGAGACCACCACAGGGGAATGTTCGCAATGTAATAGAGGATACTCCATTCCTTTTAGGGCCGAATTTCTTAGATATACCGTGTAAATAAAACAAATACTTACTCAAAGCAGCAACATAAAAATTTTATTGATCGCTTTGGACTACATGGATGATTCCATGTAACGACCTTTCTTCTCGGAACGTCCCCCCCCCCCCCCCCCCCCCCACTCCCCCCCCCCCCCCCCCCCGCTCATCAGCTAACGTGCCCAGAGTTTTTGACACCCACGGAGAATAATTAAATCGAAATAATCTACACGACGGCAAACCAACAACTTGTGAAGTCTTAAAGCAAGTTATTTTAGTTCAAATTTCACTTGAGTTTAGAAAAAAAAATCTTAACATTAAATTTTTCCATTTTTTTTAAATTGCTATATACTATATACCGTTATCTTTTACATGACTACAACATCGTGTCCGCCTCCGGACAAGATGTATGGATTAGTCTGATGACGGCTTTTAATTTGATAACCCTAAGATTTTTTATCTCACTATAGGCCTTGTTTTGAAGACTTTGAAAACATCGGTTGTGAGCCTTAGGCAAGATGCAGTAACTTCTATCAGCCCATAGTTTATATTATTTTTTTATTTCTTCATTATTTTTTTTATTTTTTTTTATTATATATTTTCCGTAATAGTAAAAATTTCGTTTTTTAGGAGACTCAAGTGTAAAGGCTGAACTAAGAAGGTTATTTTTGTTTCCGAAAAGAGCTTTTTTAGGTATAATGTCGGTTTCAAAGTTAAGCAAACTTTAAGCATGTTTTTTAGGCAGTTAGAGCATTCGGGAAGAAAAAGCGACAAGTTACCCACTTATAAGCTTTGATGATTTCTAAATAATCACTTGTTTTAGGCATCCCACTTTTTAAATAACACTATCTTTTCATGATTCGCAAATTTAAATTCCTTAATAAAAAGGATACGCGAAAAAGCTTAGCCTAATAAACTTTCGTTTGTTAAAATGGTTCAAGGAACAAACGAGGGATCAACACGCTTTCTCCGATCGAGTCAAAATTTATTCTCATTCTACCCATTGGAAAAGTCAAAATTGTGACAAAACACTTATTTTATTTTGAAAATTTTAAATTTTTTCATTTTTTTGAAATTTTGGTGGTAAAAAGGGGGAATGCGTGACAACAACGGCCTGTGCAGGGCAAATTTCATAATCGATGATCATCCCCATTCTAGAACTAAACATGTCCCTCGATGTTTAAAAGGGTACCTACAGTTTAAATCTCAGGCCTTGTTTTATGAAGTGTGCCAAAAGAAAAAACGTTTTAGTCGATTAGATTTGGATACTGGATTCCTCAAAACGAAAGTTGAGGATGCGAAACTCCTTGTGACTGAAAGATAAAAAACTGAGAGCACGTAGTCTTCACAATCGAGAAATCCTGGAATACAATACTAAAGGCATACAAAATACAGACAAAAACACGGGTTAATGGAAAGATGTAGCTTCCCTCATCATCAAAAACCACTTATTACTACATACTAACTACTGATAGCATGGGGTGCTTCTACGTAAGCGCTTGTTTTAAGGTCGATTTGTCTTGACACCGTACCCCCGAAGTTTATTGGTCATGGGGTAACGTCTGGAGATCCGGAGACAAACCTCGGTGGCATGTCCCCTCCAAAGTTGTTTTCAAACGAATGGGACCATTCACTTTGAAATATGGCTCCTGGAGTTCGTGGATCAACTCGACAGTGGCATATGGAAATAACTTGGGGGTTACAGTAGAATGGTCCACTTAGGGGTCTTAGCTTGCCTGAGAAATAATTTTTAATCTTAGAGTTAAAGAGGAGAACTCGATAACCGACGTTGAATACGCGATTTGTGATCTTGGTGTCATGACATTATATTTGTTTTCTCCTTGTAAATTAAGAATTTTTCTGATAAGCATGATCACGAAGTTCATTTAAGTTCGTTGAGCTGAACTTTTCTCGTATATCACCGCGGTTTTGATATCAAAGTTGGTATGCTTAAGGAGCCCCAATAAGCTTTTGTGCTCAATTCAATCGGTTTAGATGACATTGCACTTTCAATATACAAGCTTGTTCGGAGTGCACCCGATGGGTGTTTTATAAGCTTGTACGGGATGGCCCAGAGAGCGTCTTCCAGTTTGTAGACCAAGAGGCACGGTTTTCGCTCGGTCCCTTTTAAGAATCTTTTTTATCCACGAATTCGATACCTCAATTCCCACGTGTTGGTGCGATGATACGCGGGGAGAGACGATGAGTGACCTCCGTATTTAGCTATTGACCTTTTGAAAAATTGGTCATTAAAGAATTGGTTCCAGCGATCAATTTATGATCTGCAACGAGGGAACCAAATCTAGAGAAGAGAGTTTTAAGAAATTTTCAAACAAACTCCACAGGGCATCATTGGTGGGGAGAGCGCTTTCGCTTAAACCCCATTTTGATAAAGTAATCGACTGCCACGGGTATATTTTTTGTTCCCTATTGAATGACGGGGAATGGCCCCATTAATCAATGCCCAAATGTCAAAGATTTTCGCACAAAATTGGATAGAGTTTTGTGGAAGATCATCACGTTGCAAAATTTTGCCATGACGTGAAAAATGTCACATCGGATCGTTGGTCAAAAGTCCGATGGGATTCCTTGTAGATCGTGGGCCAATAAAATCCTTGAATCGAAGCCATTTAGCGGTGTAATTGGCACGTAGTTGTCCACCACAGTGGGTCACTGTGGAAGCTTAGAATGTCAAAAGCACTTTTTGCCTAAAACACTAACGCCTATACTTGGTCTGCACAGATCTTACTATAGAAAGGGGTCGTCCCAGAAGTAATGTTTGACATTTTAAAAAACTTGCTTTTTCTGTTGGGACGACAATTCCCTTAAAATGAAGTTCCCCGGGCATGGTATTTTGCAAAGTCGGCAAAACCATGCTGGTACTATCATACGAAGAGCTAAATTCCGATCACAAAAAGAGTTTCGAGTGGAAAAGTTTCTGTGTGATGTCCTTTGTTCTCGAACTTTATTTGGGTGAGGGTTCTACAAGTCTGGAGAGATGCGTAGTCGATCTAGATTTTCTGCTCATTTTTTGTCCTCGGATATCGACATTCGAATTCATGGAGCAAAAGGTTCCAACGCATCAGTATTGACTTAGAATCCTTTTTAGCAAAAGTGATACTTTTAGCAGCATTGTATCGGTATACCTATGCTTGCTGGACAAACTATCGATAGGTAAAGTAATTTATCATAAGTGTTCAATACGGCTAGTTAACTCTTTGTCGGTCGTATGTAAAGTGGGTATCGGGTGAGTGGCGGGGGAGGTCTTGCGGTGTGCTGAGGGCGGAGGGGTTGGTAGTGGGAGGGGAGGTAAGATGGAGAGAGGGGGGAGGGGCGGGCGGCGGAGGGGCCTGGGATCTGGCTATCGCGGGGGTTTTTTCTTATTGTTGTATTTTTTTTTCTATCTTTTCTGGTCGATTTTTTTTTCCTTCTTTTTGTGTTCTCTTTCCTTTTTCATTTTTTTTTTTAATTTTTATTATTTTTTTTTTTTGCTGGCATTGTGAATTGGTTGGAAATGCTTGTTCTTTCGTTGCCTAGGACTGCCCCAATTGCTAAGTCGCTTGCATCACACATGATTCGAAGGGCAAGTCACAGTCGGAGGATGGCCAAGCAAATTGGAGCCCTCGGTTCAATTTTCTTTTAAGTGTATTTAAAAGGTTCGGTTACTCTTCTTGAGAAGAAAATAGTAGTTCTCTTTGTTCAAGCAAGTGGGTCAATTAGACGGCAATTTTAAAAAGTCTGTATGAAACGTCGGTAAAAACCGGCTAGATGCCCAAGAAAAATATGGGACACCTTTGACAGTAGCGGGTGAGGAAGCTTGGCTATGACTTCAACTTTAGTCCAATCGACCTCAATACGACTCAGAAATTTTGGTCCAAGACTATGCCTTCTTTTAACCATAAAATTGGCTTTTCTCCCAATTTAGGGAACAAATTGGTGTCTCTCACCGTTTTAACTTTTTTCCAAATGGGATAGGCATGTAGAGAAGGAATCCCGACGACCGAGAATTCATCCATCATCACTTCATTGTTTTTTCTGAATTCATGTCATGGAAGATTACCATCTATACATCGTTGAAATCGTCCGGGTGCGTTGCATAGCCCAACAAAGGATGCGACATAGGCGAACGTTTCGTATTTGGGCGAGTAAATGTTGTCTCGCTTGATCTTTCGAGTATATAGGTATCTGAATAATAACCCGAGAAGCCATCGAGGAAATCACATAGTTTTGGTTTCCAGCGGAGTCTTTCGAGCATTTGTATCCTATGTAAGGGCCAATGGGATAATGGTCTTTTCTGGTGGCTTCATTCAATACTTTCTATAGTCATGCAATCTCCACACCGTGACCAATTCGATGTTGGTTCAAAGCTCATTATCATCATTCTTGACGACGGTTATGCCACCCTTCTTTGGTACACAATGTATCGGGCTTACCCATGGACTGTCAGAGATCGGATAAATTAATCCGGCATCAAGAAGTTTTTCAACCTCTTTTTTGATGACGTCGTGGATCTTTGGGTTTACCCGTCTTTGACTCTGAACTGTTGGTTCGTAGTCCTCTTCCATAAGGATTTTGTGAGTACAAAACTCTGGATCAACACCCTTGATATCGGAGAGTTTCCAAGCGATGGCTCGCTTGTGGGACTTTAGAACCTTGATAAGAGCTGCCTTCTCCTCATCCTTCAAGTCTTTCGCAATTATGACGGGCAACTTGTCGTCGCCTTCCAAAAATGCGTATTCTAAATGAGGTGGCAAGTCCTTGAGTTCAACCTCGGGAGGCTCATCAAATGATGATTTAACGGTTTTAGCTTCAACAACTTTAAGTTCTTCCCGGATTCCAGGTGAATAATCTTTATGATTCGGAAGAGGAGGTAACGGTTCACTATTGAGAAGTGCTTCCAGAATAAGAATGTCACCCTCCGGATCATAGTAAGTAGCATCAATTTCCTATGAAATTGGCTCGTCATCGATAGCTATAAAAGCATTGGCTTCTTCGAGAAGGAGAAAATCACTATCCCCGAAGGGAGTTAGTGTTGGCGAAGAATTTGAAACAATTGGATCGTAATCCGGAGAAGGATTACCGTATGCAACTGAATCAGAAAAACCTAGAACTTCTTGCGAGTATTCTTCACATGCCAATTCAATGACGTCGATTCGGTTTGCCGTCATATGATTGTAATTAGCCGTGTATCTCGAAGTTTGGTCCAGATTGAATGTGATGGCCTCTTTGCCAACACGAAGGGTTATTTCACCTTCGTAAACATCTATTAATGCACGACTGGTCTTTAAGAAACTTCTCCCGAGAATTAAAGGTACTCGGGGGTCTGGTTCAAAATCCACGACCACGAAATCTGCCAGAAACTGGAACTTTCCCACCATTAAACGGACGTCTTTGGCGATACCGATCGGTTCAGTGATTGAACGGTCTGCTAGCTCTAGCGTCATGCAAGTTGGGGTTAGTTCAGGAAGAGAGAGATCTTTCCAGACGGAATATGGCATAAGATTAATGCTTGCGCCGAGATCGGCCAAGGCGTTGCATGTATTAATCCCAGAAAATTCACATGGAATAAGAAATCGGCCAGGGTCTCCAAGTTTTTTCGGTAACTTGTTTAGGATGACTGCTGAGCAATTCTCGTTCAATGGAGTTCTAGCCATTTCACTCAACTTCTCTTTGTTTCCGATTAAAGTTTTTAGAGTCGAGGCAAATTTCGGCATAAGGGTCAAGGCATCCGTAAAGCTAATTTCGAAACTCAAATCTCTAAAGATTTCGTAGAATTTCTCAATTTGATCGTTAGCTTTTTCACGGCGCCTTTCATCATTTCTTCTTGAAGGAAATGGAATTGATGTTCGTTGGTTAGGCATTGGAGCACTAACGGGAGCAACAACGGGCTCAGAAATTGGATTACGAGATTGGACTTGAACTACCGGAGGTTGGACGTCTTCGGTGCTTCCGTTATTAGTAGGAAGCATCGTGTCCTTTGTAACCTCGGTATCACGATTCATTACTTTCGGAGAAGAAGATGAAGTGGAAGGAATCGTGGGTCCTTGATAAGCAACACCACTTCGGGTGGTGATACCTTTCAAATCTTCCTTCGGGTTAGTAACGGTGTTACCCGGGAGAGTTCCCGAACCTGAAGTAGAGGCGGTATTAGAAGTCACGAACTTGGAAAGCATGTCCGTTAAATTGGCCATTTGGTTTTGCAAGGTTTGGCCTTGGTTTTGCATATTCCTCAGAACTGCATCATTAGCCTTGACGTAGTGGTGGTTGATTAACCTGGGGTCGGTAAATTTGGCTTTGGTTGAAATTGTTCCCTCGGTTTTGATTGTAATTGTTTCCCCGATTGAAATTGTTTTGATTATTTCCTTGATGGCTTTGAACGGGAGGAAAACCGGGAGGTCGAATTTGATTTGCAACCATCTGAGGTCGGTAACCGGTATTTCCTTGGTTGAAATTTGCCGTAGCGGCTTGTGACACATACTCTTGGATATTGTCAAGATAAATGTTGCCATTGGTGGCTGGACAATTTTGGTAAGAATGACCACCCCCATAAGTTACACAACTTTGCTCAACCGCTTTTACGGGAGCTGAGGTTTGGTTTTTCTTATCGAGAATCAATGCTCTAACCATATCTTTAAGTTCAGCAACATCGGGTGAAACTGCTGGGGTAGAAGAGCTCGTACTCACTTTGGCAACGACTGCCTTGCTTCGTGATTGACGAACTTTGGATTTGCTCTCGATGATTTTTAGGCATTCTCGAGTCATTTTATCCAAAAAGTATCCACCCGCAGCGGAGTTCAATGAATCTTGATCATTTAAATTTAGGGCATTATAGAATGTATCGAGTTGATGCAATTCTGAAAACCCATGATGCGGGCATCCCCTAAGAAGATCATTGAATCGGTCCCATGCCTCGTAAAACGTTTCATCAAATTTTTGTTGAAATCTCGTGATTTCATTTCGAAGATTTGTTGTTTTAGAGGGAGGGAAGAATTTGTTAATGAATTTCGAAACAAGATCATCCCATGTAAGAATCGATCGAGGGGGTTCTTTTTCAAGCCAAATCCAGGCGGCTCCCTCGAGGGAAAATGGGAAAAGCATAAGCTTAATCGACGTACTCGGGACGTTCAGGAACTTCATCGTAGAAGTGATCTTGTTAAAATATCGGATGTGAGCATGTGGGTCTTCTTTATCATGTCCAAAAAATTGCTTGTTTTGAACAAGATTAAGTAGACCATGCTTGATCTCAAAGTTGTTCGCGGTAATTTCGGGAACAACGATCGCATCCTCGTAACCCTCGGTGGGTGCTTCGAGTAATTGCGCCATAGTACGATTATCGGCCATCGTAACTATGGGAGGATTGAAAGTTTCTTGATTGTTATTTGGTTTCTCAAGAGGTGGGGGGGTTGGTGTGGGGGGGTGGGGGGGGGGGGGGGGGGGGGGGGGGGGGGGGGGGGGGGGGGGGGGGGGGAGGGTTGGGGGGGGGGGGGGGGGGGGGGGGGGTGGGGGGGGGGGGGGGGGGGGGGGGGGGGGGGGGTGGAGGGGGGGGGGGGGGGGGGGGGGGGGGGGGGGGGGGGGGTGGGGGGGTGGGGGGGGGGGGGGGGGGGGGGGGGGGGGGGGGGGGGGGGGGGGGGGGGGGGGGGGGGGGGGGGGGGGGGGGGGGGGGGGGGGGGGGGGGGGGGGGGGGGGGGGGGGGGGGGGGGGGGGGGGGGGGGGGGGTGGTGGGGGGGGGTGGGGGGGGGGGGGGGGGTGGGGGGGGGGGGGGGGGGGGGGGGGGGGGGGGTGTGTTGGGGGGAGGGTGGGGGGGGGGGGGGGGGGGGGGGGTGGTGGTGTGGGGGGGGGTGAGTGGGGTGGGGGGGGGGGGGGTGGGGGGGGGGGGGGGGGGGGGGGGGGGGGGGGGGGGGGGGGGGGGGGGGGGGGGGGGGGGGGGGGGGGGTGGGGGGGGTGGGGGGGGGGGGGGGGGGGGGGGGGGGGGGGGGGGGAAGGGGGGGGGTGGGGTGGGGGGGGGGGGGGCGGGGGGGGGGGGGGGGGGGGGGGGGGGGGGGGGGGGGGGGGGGAGGGGGGGTGGGGGGGGGGTGGCGGGGGGGGGGGGGGGGGGGGGGGGGGGGGGGGGGAGGAAGAATTTGTTAATGAATTTCGAAACAAGATCATCCCATGTAAGAATCGATCGAGGGGGTTCTTTTTCAAGCCAAATCTGGGCGGCTCCCTCGAGGGAAAATGGGAAAAGCATAAGCTTAACCGACGTACTCGGGACGTTTGGGAACTTCATCGTAGAAGTGATCTTGTGAAATATATTCGGATGTTTGAGCATGTGGGTTTCTTTATAATGTCCAAAAAATTGCGTGTTTTGAACAAGATTAAGCAGTACATGCGTCGCTTTCAAAGTTGTTCGCGTAATTTCGGGAACAAACGATAGATCCTGTAAACCCTCGGTGGGTGCTTCGAGCAATTGTGCCATAGTACGATTATCGGCCATCGTAACTATGGGATGATTGAAAGTTTCTTGATTGTTATTTGGTTTCTCAAGATTGGGTGATTCAACAGAAGTTTGTCGGACTTGTTGTTGTCGACGTTTACGGGCTTGAGAACGAGTGCGCATGCACAAAATAGAAATATAAAAAGAAAATTTACAATATTTTTTTTTTTTGGTTTTTTTCTTTTTTCAAAGATTTGTTCAACAATTATTTTAAACGGACAATGAGGTAGGACAACTTCAACCAAATAATCTACTTACTTCACGGTAGCTCTCAAAATGAAAAACGCACAGGTGAGCGGAGGAGTAGGAATAGCGCGAAGCTTATTTCTCCTTTCGGGTCGTAGTTCCTCGGAACAACCCTCCTTATACCCACTTTTTAGTTTGTTAATCAAATCGAGGTAAGTCGTACGTCGTAAGAGACATAAATGGCAAGTTTTTAAATCTTTTGTTCGATTTGGGAACCAACAAGTTCACCGGAATTTATTATATGATAATTTCCCTCAATTGAGAATATTATATTTTGGTATTTTTACCAACTTGTGAATTTTATTTCTTGATTAAGACAATGTTTTTATATTTTTGGTTTTTCTTGTCTTATAAATATATACTAAAAAAGAAATGAAAAAAAAGAGAAAAGAATTCTAACTCCTAGGGTCCCGATACACGAAAGACTCTTACAAGGAGTAGGAATGAGAAAGAGAGAATGAGTAAATAAAGCCTTGGCATGCCCCATGATTCGTTAAAATCTATATATATATATAATAACACAAGCAAACACTCAACCAATTTCCTTTAGCCAAGGATTGGTCAAGAGTTCACCAATTAAAATATATATGTGTCCGGAAGTATGATTCCCGGGTCGTTAAGTCCCAACGAGGCTTGAATGGAAAATCGAATGACGGATTGATGATTGATGTTTGAATATGACAAAGTTATGATTGGTTTTCTATTTCTACAAGTTAAATATGCAAAAACGAATAAATTAAACCTAAAAAACGAAAGCTATAACGCTTAAATCCTAAAACGGAACGGAAAACGAGGGTCAAAAACCTAAATTTTGCAATTTTAACCCTAGAACAATTTTTAAACTAAAAATAGATTCTACTTGACTAAAAACGAAGTTTAAAAAAAACTAGACTAAAAACGGAGTTCGTTTGGACCAAAAACGAGTCAAATCAAAAACGGGGACGAATCCCGTTCTTTAAGAAGTGAAATTTTGCAAAAATGACCCTACAAGAAAACAAATATTTTTCCTAGAAACTATATGACAAAAGAAAATTTTAAAAAAAAAGTTTATATTTTTCTGATTAATATTTTAATTTTTATGATTTTTTTAAATTTTTAAAGAAAATAAATTATAAAAAAATACTAAACGTGTATAAAAAATTCTGGAAAAATTACACAAAATAGTTAAAGTGCTGATGGTTCCTAGAAAAATAAAAAGGCTTACACAACTTATCGAATAAGCTGTGTAATAAGCTAAAAATGGGCTGGGGGCTTAAGGGCCTAAAAGCTCTTAAATATTAAACCTATACAACCTCTACCGGATGAGCTATTGTAGCACAGCGGTAGAGGTGTTGGTTTAAAAGGTGTGGGAGGTAGGGTTGAGGTCTTGGGTTCGAGCCTTGGCTCACCCTTGGCTTCCCCTCTCCCAAACCTTTTTAAATGCCAAATTTTTTTTACAACTTTTTTGAAAACCTGAAAATAAGCAACTTTAAAAAAGGTAAAAATTTTTGTATCTTAAAAATAAGCTTGCAATAAGCTAAAAAAGTTGGCAGATTTCCCTTTTTGTACACTAAGTTTAAAAATAAGCTAATTGATGGGCTTTTTGGCCTAAATAAGCAAAAAAAGAAAAATTAAGCTACCCTAAGTCTTAACTACCCTAAATAAGCAAAAGCAGTCCTAAATAAGCAGAATGAAAAGAAAAATAAGCAAAGATAAGCTAAAAGCTGCTGACACAAAATGGCATACAAAACAGACAATTGGGCTACTTTGGGCTTAAAAATAAGCCCAAAGACAGAATCTTATGGCTTTTTAAGCTAGAAAACTTAAAAGATTGGCCTAAAACCTATTCAAATCAGGAATCAAATAGCATTTTGAAAGACAAATAAGCTATAGAAAAGCTTATAGAAAGAGCTATGTCAGACAGATTCAAACAAGGCACAAATTGCTTTTCTTTTTGGCTTTTTACACAAATTAAGCTAATGATATGGGAAAATAAGCAATGACAGTCAAATAAGCACACAAAATAAGCACAAAAAACAATAATTAAAAAGCATCAAATAAGCCAGAAATGGGCTTATTTACTTCCCAGCACCAGGGGGGTTGCTTAAGCCAAACGGCCTAAATGACAATAAAAGGGCTTAAAAATAAGCACCTAAATGGCTTCTTGAGAATAAAAGGCTTATGTGAACCTTAAGCTTGACCTAAGAGCTTATTAAAACAGCAAAGACAAAGAGGCTTGCAAAGCTTATGAGCCAAGAAATGGGCTTGTGAAAAGGCTTGACACACTCAATGCATATTGAGTGTGTTTCGCTAAAAAGGCAAAAACCTTTTTGCAGGCTTCTTTTTCAGCAAGTAAAAGCTATAACAAATTTAGAATAAGCTGATATAGATGAAATGTGAAACAAAATGAGCTTATACACCAAAAAGTTAGATCTTAAAAATGCTTTTAACTTGACTAATTTGCAGATTTAAAATTGAACCTTTTACACTAAAGTAAACTTTGACAGAATGGCTTGGACTCAAATGGTTAATGCACTTCTGCATTTAAACATGAACAAACACTTTTTAACAATGCTCAAAGTGAGCTATAAATGGCTTAATCATATAAGTACCTAGGATCTGATATATGAACTCAAATTTTAAGGGCTTATTAGAAAAACCTTAAAACTAACCTTGAACCTTAAAACCTTGTTAAAACAGCTTAATACCACTTAGTTAAGATAGTTAAAAATGACTTAATGACCTCAACCCAATAAATTTTCCATTTTTACCCATATTGGCCTTGTGCCAAACACCCCTTTAAGCATTCATTTTTCCTTTTAAAACTGATTTAGGAGGTTTTAAATATCTAAACTTGAAAACAGATGGCCAATGATCTAATTGAAGCAGCTTAAGACAAAAATTATTAACCAATAAGCACTTTAAATAAGCTAAGTCTAAATAAGCAATAACAAGCTATATTTTTGCAATTTTACTCTAAAACTTAAACAAGCATTCTAGGATTACCAAAGCTAGCATAATAAGCATACATGAGTATAATTAAGCAGTATTAAGCAAAAATAAGCCCTAATAAGCTATGCTACAATATTTTTTTTTAAAAAAAAAATGAGAAAAATAGGAAAGGGAGCTCACAAACAATCCAAAGCTTATGGCTGATATAAAAGCTTCCAATAAGCTTTAAATTCACCTCCTATGCGTCTGCCACAGACTCTAACCCATGGTCATCCAAATTATACCATGCTCCATGCTTTTGCTTATTTGACTTTTATGGTCAAACCTTTTACTTTTACTTAAAAACCAAATAAGCTATGAAGAAGCTTATGGCTTTTCAGTCTCAGCAGCTTATATAATGAATTTAAAACCTTTAGAACCCTTTTTCAGTAGTTCGAACAAAGATTAAGCTAAAAATAAGATATTGAGAAAAACTTGATTTTTCATTAACTTGAAAAAAAGTACATTAAATTGAAAGTACAAGCTGTATCTAACTAAGAAACATAAAAAATTATAAAAATGCTAAATTCAAAGGTCATCCTAATGGCTTCCAAGGGCGGGTATTTATACCCGAAACCCCAAAATCTTCAATCTTTGCCTTTGTTTTTTTTTCAGTGAGAAATAAACATCATTTGTGTTTCTTTTGTGAGAGTAAAGATCAAAATGCAATCCTGGCCTTCAATCATCCCCTTGAGATCAATTAGTGCTTCATTGATCTTCATCACAACCATTGGTTTTAACTCGAAACTCGTGGGATTGCCAGCTTGGCAATGTGATTGGGTACTGGTTGTAGTGGAGGAGAAGGAGGGGTTTTACCTATGGTGTTGATGGGGTTGCAGGGTAAAAGGAGTGAGGAATACTCGTGACTTGAGGTGGGTTAGTTTTGGCGGGAATTTTAGTTTGGAAAAGGGCAGGGTAAAGTTTGTGTGGTTGGCAATAATGGTCCCTCATCCTTATAACTTCATTTGCAAAATTCGTCCTTTAGGTGTTACAAGTTTGAGGGTTTGGCAAGAAAGCCCCTTGAGAGTTATACGTCCAATTGCAAAATCAGTCCTTGTGGTGTTACAACTTTAAGGGGTTGGCAGACTTACCCCCTTAAGTTGCATTTTCTTTAAATTGCATTTTCAACCCTCGTCATTTATCCTTGCAATACAATCTTTGAGGTTTGGCAATTTAGGTCCCTCAAGTTAGTATTTTCTGATTCAGCTTCTCGGAGTTGACTTGACTTTGTCGGGGTTGACTTTGACTTTGACTGTTTGACTTTTCTGTTGACTTTTTGGCTTGGTTGACTTTTTGGCTTCGTCTTTTCACACTTTTCCATTCCGTGCTCGGTTTTGTCCGTTTTTAGCTTTGTTTTTGTCCTTTTCTTGAATATCCGTTTCCTGCACAATACAAATGCAAAACATACAAATACGATGTATTTTTGGTACGTTTTTAGTCATTTAAGTCCGTTTTTAATGGAAAATGGTATGTGTAATTAAGCACATACCAAAATCCCCTATACTAAGATATTGCCGTGTCCTCGCACAATTTTATAAAGTAAACACTTAGAAAACTAAGAATCTCAATCCCCCTCGACTAATAACCTCGAAAAGTAGCTAAGTGTTCATCAAGGGGAAATAAGAATCAATAGCTTCTACAAGCCCCGTTTTTACCATTTTTTTATATGTACACTAACTATCCCTAATATTTTTGGATTTTCCTTTTTTTTCTTAATTACCTGTTTGACTTCCTATATTTTATCAACACTGGGATCATAGAATGAGAAGCGCCCATAGAATAATCTACGGATGTCCTGACGGATAAATTCATCATCCTCGATTTTTCACTAGTCCCAAGCTAAGCGTAAAAATGAAATCACCGCTAAGTACAAGTAAAGATGCTAACACTACTTATACAATGACTTTGTCCACTTTTGCTCGCCAATAATATTTCAAATTAGTTGTGAATGTGCTTAATTTTAAGTTAAGTTTAGATCGACAGTTTTAGAAAGTAGTATAGTTTATGTGCATAACGATATTTCTGAAGAAATCTAGGGAAAATACTAGATCACCTACCAACCAGCATATTCTCGATAGATCCCACGAGTTGGCTTAGGTTTATCAGGTTGAGACCCCACAGGAGAATGTTGCAATGTAAAGCGGAATACACCACCCTTTTAGGCCGATTTCTTAATTTACCGCTAAATATACAATACAACTCAAGCACACAAACATCAAAAATTTAATGATCTCATTGGTGCGATTATTCCCTGTAGCGACCTGCTTATCGGAAACTTCCCAGCCTCACAGCTAAGTGCCCAGCTTTGACACCCAACGAAGAATCCTTAATCAAAATAAATCTACCGACGGCAACCAACAACTTTGAAGTCTTAGAGCAAGTCATTCTTAGTTCAACATTATACTTGATTTTATAAAAGAAATCTTAACCATTAAATTTTCAATTGATGCTATATAACTATACTACCGTCATCATTTACATGACTACAACATCGGCCAACGCCTCCGACATGAAGTATTGACATAGTCTGACTCGGTTCTTATTGATAACACTTACGAATGCACTTTGACATTTATTATCTCACTATGGGCTTTGTTTTGAAGACTGCAACATCGGTTGTGAGCCGGCAAGATGCAGTAAACTTTTATCAGCCCATAGTTTATATTATTTATATATATTTTTTTTCTTTTTTTCTTTTTTTTTCTTTTTTTTTGCAACATATTTTCCGTAATAGAGAAAATTTCGTTTTAGAAACTCAAGTATAAAGCTGAACTAAGATGAATATTTTCGTTTCCGAAAGAGCTTCTTTTTAGAAAATGTCGGTTTAAAGTTAAAGCAAAATTAAGCACGTTTATTAGTCAGGTTAAGAGCTTCTGGGAGAAAAAGTGACAAGTTACACTTATAAGCTTTTAAGATTTCCAAATAATCCTTGTTTAGCATCCTACTTGTAAATAACACTATCATTTTTCATTCTTCGCAAATTTAAAATCCTTAATAAAAGGATCCGCGAAAGCTTAGCCTAATAAACTTTCGTTTATTAAATGGTTAAGGAACAAAGCTAGGGCTCAACACGCCCGATCGAGTCAAAATTTATTCTCATTCTACCCATTAGGAAGCAAAACATACAAAACACTTATTTTATTTTTGAAAATTTTTAAATTTTTTCATTTTTTTGGTATTTTTGCGAAAATTTTGGTGGTAAAAACGGGATTACGTGATAACAACGGCTGCAGGCAAAATCAAATCGAAGATTCCCCCCATACTAGAACTAAACATCGTCCTCGATGTTTTAAAAGGGGTACCTACGTAAATCTAAGGCCGTTTATTAAGTGTGCCAAAAGATAAAACGTTAGTCGATTAGATTTGGATATTGGATTCCCAAAATGAAGCTGAAGATGTGAAACTCTTGTGAATGAAAGATAAAAATGAGAGTACAAGAGCCTTCACCATCCGGGAAATCCTGGACATACAACACAAAGCACACAAAACATGGACAAAACACGGGTAATGGAAAATGTAAGCCTCCTCACACAAAAACACTTATTTATTACTACTACTGATAAGCATGGGGTGCCTCCCACGAAGCGCTTGTTTAAGGTCGCTATGCTTGACCCGATCCCCGAATTCATTGGTCCATGGGGAACGTCTGGAGATCCGGGACTACCTCGGTTGGTATGTCCCCTCCAAAATAGTGTTTCAAACGATGACCATTCACTTTGAAGTTTGGCCCAGAGTTTTGGGATAATTCGACGGTGCCATATGGGAAAAACTTGGGTTACAGGGAATGGTCCACTCCCAGCTGGTCTTACTTGCCCAGAAAATCATCAAACTAAGTTAAAGAGGAGGGGATTCGATCGCCGACTTTGAAAACGCGGTTTATTGATCTGAGTCATGGTGTCTCTTGTTTCTCTAAATAGATCAAGAGTTCTCGTAGGCATGATCACAAAAGTTTATTAAGTCGTTTGATGCAAGACTTTCTGTGATCACCCGCGGTTTTGATATCAAAGTTTGTATGCTTAAGGGCCCAGTAAGCTTTGTGCTCCAACTCAATCGGTAGATGACATGCCTTTCCATATACAAGCTTGTACGGAGTACACCCGATGGGTGTTTTGTAAGCTGTACGGAAGGCCTAGAGAGCGTCATCCAGTTTGTCCGACCAAGAGGCACGGTTTTACACCTTGTTTCCTTTCAAGAATTCTTCAACCACGATTGAGTCCTCAACTTGTCCACTTGTTTGTGGATGATACGCGGTGGAGAGACGATGAGTGACTCCATATTTAAGCATGACTTTTGAAAACTGGTCATTGCAAAAATGGGTTCCGCGATCACTTATGATTGCACGAGGGGCACCAAATCTGGAGAAGAGAGTTTTAAGAAATTTGCAAACAACTCGGGCATCATTGGTGGGAGCGCTTTTGCTTCAACCCATTTCGATAAGTAAACGCCAGCCACGATATATAAATGTTTCCCTCTTAAGACGGGAACGGCCCCCAAAAAATCAATGCCCCAAAATGTCAAGATTTCGCAAACTGGATAGAGTTTTTTGCATCTCATCACGATACGAAATTTTTCCTGACGTTGACAAATGTCACAACGGTAACATAGTCATGGTCATCCTTGGTAGAATCTTTGTGGCTAATAAAAATCCTAATCGAAGATCTTTTTTATGCGTGTAAATTGGCACCGTAGTATCCCCCGGTGGGTCCACTATGGCAAGCTTTGAGGATGTCAAAAGCTTCTTGCCCAGAAACACAACGCTAATATACTTGGTCAGCACAGATCTTGAATAGAAAGGGTCGTCCCAGAAATAAATGTTTGACATCTTGAAAACTTGTTTTTTTCTATTGGTTCCTACAATCATATGACAATGGAAATTCCCCGCATGGTAGTTTACGAAATCTGCAAACCATGGGGCATTATCATCATGAAAAGCAACCGATCAGAGAGTTTCGAGAGGAAATGTTTCCGTGATTTCTTTGTTCTCGAACTCATCTTGGTGAGGGTTCTCAAGTCTGGAGAGATGATCAGCGGCTAGATTTTTTGCTCCTTTTTTGTCTCGGATGACAACATCGAATTCTTAGAGCAAAAGGATCCACCGCATTAATCTTGCCTTAGCATCCTTTTTAGCAAAGAGATATTTTATAGCAGAATGGTCGGTATACACTATGCTTTTAGACAAAACTAGATATGATCGGAATTTCTCAAAAGCGTACAATACGGCAAGTAATTCTTTTTCGGTCGTAGTGTAGTGTGCTTGAGCCTCGGTCATTGTTTTGCTGGCATAGTGAATTGGTTGGAAATGCTTGTTTTTTCGTTGCCCTAGGACCGCCCCAATTGCAAAGTCGCTTGCATCACACATTAGTTTAAAGGGCAAGTCCCAGTCGAGAGCAATCAAAATTGGAGCCTCGGTCAATTTTCTTTTAAGTATATTAAAGGATTCGATACACTCTTTTGAGAAGAAAAATGGAGTCTCTTTTTCAAGCAAGTGGGTCATTGGACGGGCAATTTTTGAAAAGTCTTGTATGAAACGTCGGTAAAAACCGGCATGCCCAAGAAAACTACGGACACCTTTGACAGTAGTCGGGTGAGGGAGCTTGGCTATAACTTCAACTTTAGCACGATCGACCTCAATTCCTAACTTAGAAATTTTGTGTCCAAGAACAATGCCTTCCTTGACCATAAAATGGATTTTCTCCCAGTTTAGGGACAAATTGGTGTCTTCACACCGTTTTAACATCTTTTCCAAATGGGATAGGCATGTAGAGAAAGAATCTCCGAAGACCGAGAAGTCATCCATGAACACTTCCATTGTCTTTTCGATCATGTCATGGAAGATTGCCATCATACATCGTTGAAACGTGCCGGGTGCATTGCATAGCCCAAAAGGCATGCGGCGATAGGCAAATGCGGACGTAAGGCAAAATGTTCGTAAGGGCAGGTGAAGGTGTTATTTCTTGATCAAGTGGGTCAATCGGGATCTTGAAAGTAGCCGGAGAATCGTTCCAAAAGCAATAGTACTCATTTCGGCTAATATTTCAAGGCATCACTGATCCATAAATGGCAAAGGGAAATGGTTTACGTGTTGCTTCATTGAAGTTTTCGGTAATCGATGCAAATCGCCATCCCGTATCCAACCTAGTGGGTTTAATCATTTGTTTCATTTTTTACCACGGTTATGCCTACCTCTTAGGGACGTAATGAACGGGCGTACCAGGACTGTCGAGTAGGGTAAATTAACCCGTCTTCAAAGAAGTTTTGATAACTCTATGTTAATAACCCTCTTGGATTTTAGGGTTAACTCTTCTCTGATTGTTGAACTACGGGTTTTGGCATTTTCCTCTATCAAAATCTTATGGGTGCAAAACTGTGATCTATCACTTAATATCAGAAACTTCAAGCTCTGCAGTTTGTGTGACTTAAGAACCTTGATCAGGCGGGTTTTATCCTCATCTTTTAAGTTTTTAGCGATTATGACGGGTAATTTGTCATCACCCTCCAAAAACGCATACTCAAGATGGGATGGTAAGTCTTTGAGTTCAAGGTCGGGAGGATCTTCACATGAAGATTTAACCTTTTCAGGCACATTAATTTCACAAACTGGTGACGGAGGGAGATTTGGGTCGCTAGTGATCACACTTAACAATTCCTCAAGGTAAACAGTATGTCCCTCAGAATCATAGATGCCGTCAAACCTGGTGGTATTGCATCATCATGTTCAAGGAAATTCATCGATCTCTTCAATTTGAAAATCACTTCTCGAAGGGAGTGAAAGATGGAGAGCGAGATCGCAGCACAAGATCCGAAGTAGAAGTGGATTGCCACTTTCAGGAATTTCAAGTACTTCTTGAACATATCTTCACAAGCAATGTCAATAACATCGACTCGGTTATACGATTACAATGATATTGTTGGTAAAGTTCTTAGTTTCACCAACATTGAAGGTCACTGATTGCGTCATCATGTCTAAGGGGTCATTTGTTCACGTGAACGTCAATCAAGGCAACGTGCCGTCCTCAAGAAAGGTTCTTCCTAAGATTAGGGGAACCCTAGGGTTCTGGCATCGTAATCAACGGACCACAAAATTGCAGAAAGATGAACGTTCAACTTTTCACGAAAAACTCCTCGGCGATGCCTCGGTCGGAGTAGTATTCGTTACGGTCGGCAAGTTCAAGTATCATTCGGGTTTTGGTCAAAGTGGGAGACTTAGTTCTTTCCAAATAAAGTGAGGCCATAGGTTGATGCTTGCACCGAGACGGCCAAGGTAAGATTCATTCATCTTCGCGAAAGTCACACGGTATAAGAAATCTACTGGGGTCTCTAAGTTTCTCGGGAAACTTTTTTAGGATAACCCCGAGCAATTCTCGTTTACCGGTGTCTTTGTCAACTCAATCATCTTATCTTTGTCATTGAGGAGCTTTCTAAACATTGGTGCAAATTTGGGCATGTGCAGGAGAGCGTCCGCGAAACTTAGCTCGAAATGGAGATTCCGAAAAATCTCCATAAATTTTGAAGCTAGAAGATCGTCTTTTTCACGGAGCTTTTCTTTGTTGGCCCTTGAAGGATAAGGCAAGGTTTGTTTAGTCTTTGAAGCAACAACGGGCTCACCAATTTGGTCATTAGTTTGGACCACCGAAGGTTGGATGTTTTCGGTGCTTGGTTGCACCGTATCCTTTGTCACCTCGGGTTCATTTTCCATAGGAGGAGAAGAAATTTGAGGTCCATTATAGGAAATACCGCTTCGGGTAGTGATTGCTTTTCTACATCTCCTTTCGGGTTAGGCAATGGTGTTGCTTGGAAGAGAACTCGACCCGAGTAGAAGTGTATTACTATTCCGAATTTGGTGATCAGGTCCGTTATATTTGCCATTTGGATTTGCATAATTTGCAACGCATCATTAGCTTTGACGTAGTTATCAAAATCGGGCTTAGACACACCTGGTGCTGGTGGAACTGGAGCTTGGTAAGCTGGAGCTTGAAAAGTCGGGGGTTGATTAATCTGGGGTTGGTAAACTTGTCCTTGATTGAAATTATTTCCTTTTTAGGTTAAAATTTTTCCCCGATTTTGGGTTGAAATTGATCACCCATGTTTCGGTTGTTTGATGGTTCTTGCATAGGAGGAAAATGGGAGGTCGAATTTCGGTTGCAATCCCATCTGAGGTCGGTAACTGGCATTCCCTTGGTTGTAGTTAACTGCGGCGGCCTTGGTGACACGTATTCTTAAAATTGTCAAGATAAATGTTGGCCATCGGTGGCTGGACATTTTTGGTAAGAATGGTCCACCCCCGCAAAGTTTAAACAAACTTTGCTCGTGCTTTTACAGGAGCTGGAGCAGGAGTTGGTTATTTTTATCGAGAATCAATGCTCTAACCTTATTTTCAGCTCGCAACATCGGATGAAACTGCTGGGGTGGAAGAGCTCGTACTTACTTTGGAAACAATGGCCTTGCTTCATGATTGACGAACTTTGGACTTGCTCTCGATGATTTTTAGGCATTCTCGAGGCATTTTATCCAGAAAGTTACCACCCGCAGCGGAGTTCAATGAATCTTGATCATTCGAATTTAGGGAATTATAGAATGTATCGAGTTGATGCAATTCTGAAAACCCATGATGCGGGCATCCCCTAAGAAGATCATTGAATCGGTCCCATGCCTCGTAGAAAGTTTCATCAAATCTTTGTTGAAATCTCATGATTTCATTTCGAAGATTTGTTGTTTAGAGGGAGGGAAGAATTTGTTAATGAATTTCGAAACAAGATAATCCCATGTAAGAATCGATCGAGGGGGTTCTTTTTCAAGCCAAATCCGGGCGGCCCCCTGGAGGGAAAATAGGAAAAGCATAAGCTTAACCGACGTACTCGGGACTTGTTGAAATATCGGATGTGAGCATGTGGGTCTTCTTTATCATATCCAAAAAATTGCTTGTTTTGAACAAGATTAAGTAGACCATGTTGATCTCAAAGTTGTTCGGTTGGTAATTTCGGGACTACGATCGCATATAGTAACTCCTCGGTGGTGCTTCGAGTATTGCGCCATAGTACGATTATCGGCCATCGTAACTATAGGATGATTGAAAGTTTCTTGATTGTTATTTGGTTTCTCAAGATTGGGTGATTCAACAGAAGTTTGTCGGACTTGTTGTTGTCGAGTTACGGGGCTTGAGAATTAATAAAAAGGAAATTTACAATATTTTTTTTTTTGGTTTTTCTATGATTTATTAAAATGTATTTTTTAACAGCAATGAGGTGGACAACTTTCAACCAAATGATTACTTACTTCACGAGCTCTCAAAATGATAAAGCATAGGTGAGGCGGAGGAGTTGTATAGCGCGAAGCTTATTTCTCCTTTCGGGTCGTAGTTCCCGAACCAACACGCCTTATACCACTTTTTAGTTTGTTAATCATTTCGAGGTGAAGCAGTTCCGTCGTAGCGACACAAATGACAGTTTTTAATCTTTTGTTCGAGTGGGATCAACAAAGTTCACCGGAAGTTATTATGATAATACCTCAATTGAAAATATTATATTTTGGTATTTTTACCAATTTGTGAATTTTATTTCTTTTTATGGACAATGTTTTTATTTTTTTGGTTTTTTTTATATGATAACTATACTAATAAAAGAAAATGAAAAATATTTTATATTTTTTATATTTTTATAAAAGTAAGAGAAAATATCCACAGATTTAAACACAAATTGTCAAACGTAACGATAATCGTTTTTCAGCTTCCCCGGCAGCGGCGCCAAAAATTGACTCGCGTAATCTTATTCCTTTTTATATATAAATAAATATAAATATATAACAAAGATCAAAATCCACAAAATCAATGAAACCGGAAGTAGCATAGAGTATTTTCGGGTCGTTATGTGCAACGTGGCTTGAATGCAAAATCGAATGACGAATTGAAATCGCTGGTTGAATATGAAAAGGCTTTTGATTGGGCATTAAAACCTAATAGCAAAAGCACGAAAAGATAGCATGAAAAATAAGCTAGAGCAGGCATAAGCTAGAGATTGGTAAAAACACTTAAAACTTTTATACTCAGACACAAATAAGCTCAAATAGCTTAGAAAACCAAATAAGCTAGTCTAATCTAAATAAGCAAAATTCAGCAAGCAATTAAATACTAAGTTAAGCTCAGGAGATAACTCAGAAGTACTTACAAAAAGTTACTAACAGTATTAATATCAGTACGAACTTGGAGTTAGTTATGCTAACTTAGAGTTATTTCTACCTAGCTTAGATGTTAGTTCTGTTGCTTTAACAAAACACAAATGAAACAAGATATAACGCATATAGGCTAAAACAGATTTTAAACAATATCCCTAATAAGACCACTCAGACATAGGAAATAAGCAACTAGAAATAAACTTGAATGGCAAATAAGCTCAAAAACTTAAAAAAAAAAACAGATAAACTCCTTAAATTACTTTGAAAGGCAATTAAGCTTAAATAAGCAAATAATAATAGACATGTAAACGGAAAATGGGCTTAATTCTACTCTAAAAAGCTGAGGAAATCTTAAATAAAGCAGAAATAATAAGCTAAATAAGCAAAAAATAAACCTATCTGTACTAACTCAGTATTATTTTCAGTACTAACCTGGAGTTAGTACTGCTAAGCTTTTGAGTTAGTACCCGGATAGCTTTGAGTTAGTATTGCTTAGCTTTAAAACCAAAAGAGACTTTAGCAGTACTAACTATGGGAGTTACTATGCTTGTTCCCAAACACCCCTAAGGTTTTCAAAAGTCATTTTTTCAATTATTCAAGCTGATTTGATCTTAATTTGTTAAAAACATATTATCAAATAACAACTTAAGGCGCTTATAAGCAGATTTTAATCAATAATAAGCACTTAAATAAGCTAAATCAGTCTAACAGTTTTAACTCATAACTAACAGTACTAACTAAGAAATGTGCACAAGTCACTTTTAAACTAACAACTAAGCAAGATAAGCACTAAACATCGTAATAAAGCATAAATAAGCAAATATAAGTAACAAATAAGCACTAATAAGCAGTTGCTACAGTAAATAAGAAAAATAAGAAAAATAAAAACTTACAACTCCCTTGCTCAAAACAGGGTTAAACAAAGAGTCTACAAGATTTTAGCTTGTATTAAAAACAGCTAGTGAGAGTCCATAAGCCCATCCAGAACTGGCTTATCATCCATAAGCTGTGGTATATTTGAGTGTGGACTTTTTGTGACTTTACTTAAATTTTTGGTATTTGAGTTAAGACAAATGACTTATATGATTTTATAAGACTTAAAACATATTAAGTAAAGCTTTTAACAAAGGAAATACAGAGAATCAAGAATTGACTTAAAAACTCTAAATTTGCATTAAGACGAAAATTAAAGTTACAAGACTTGGAAAAATAAAATTGCATAAAAATAAGCTGAAATTTAACTAAGAACTAGATAAAAAGAAAAACCACTCTGGTTTCTTGGGTTACAATGGCCCTATTTATACTAAAACGAACTAAGGTCTTGGTTTCTTGGTCTTCCTTCTCATCTTTCTTCTGTGTTTCTTTGTAGAGACAAAAACCAAGTGTGCTTGTTGTGTGAGGTAATTCTAAAACAAATCCCAGCCTTCAATTTCTTTTGTGCTTCTTTTGAGTCAATCACAGCCATCGAAAAGCTTGGAAAGTGGTGAGGGATTGCCAACATGGCAATTATAAAGCTGAGGAGAGATAGTGGAGGAAGGGGAAATGTTTTATCCAGGGTGTTGAAGGGTTGCAGGGTAAAAGAAAGGGAGACACCCGTGAGTTGTATCTGGGTTTAGTTGGGCGGGAAAATAGCTTTGGATAAGTTTGGCAGCTTGGCCCCTCAAGTTTATTCCCCCAATTTCCAATTTTAGTCCTTGTCTTGTTATTCTTGTGATACAACTTGAGGTTTGGCAATTTTAGTCCCTCAAGTTGTATTTTCTTCACTTGGTTGACTTTTGACTTTGTCTGGGTTGACTTTCTGACTTTGACTGACTTTGGCTTCGATTTGACTTTGTCTTTTCCATTCCGTGCTCGGTTTGGTCGTTTTTGGCTTTCTTTTTGTCCTTTTCTTGAATATCTGTTTCCTGCACAATTCAAATGCAAAACACACAAATACAATGTATTTTTGGTACGTTTTTAGTCATTTAAGTCCGTTTTTGATAAAAAAATCTTTTTGGGGGGGTATGTGGTAATTAAGCACATACCACTGTCCTCTAAGGTCTATCTATATGTATCGCCAATAATAACTAAATATTCAAAATTAACTAATATAACATTCATGTTAACTAAAAAACAGATCGAAACATCATGATTTAACTATTCTTATCATAACAGGTCTATCTACAACAAATAATAACTAATCTCATCACTATTAACCTAAAATCAACCAATTGAACTGACTTCATAAATCAAAACTGCCTAGAATTTCCGTCGTAAAATCAAAATCACATCAACCTAATCTCAACATCGCATTTAGAAACTAATTTCGTCAATTAAGACCTAAATTCACAATTAAAATCAAATCTACAACAACTAATAACTAATTTCATCACTATTACACTACAATATCACAATATCGCAAAATAAACAAAATTAAAATAAAAATATACCGAATCGAGTGACGATCTACAATGAGCTTCGATTAAACCCTAACGAACTGAGTGACGATCTACAGTGAGCTTCGATTAAACCCTAACGAATTTGTATGTTGTAATTCAATAGCGAATCGAGATTTTGTAGTGAGTTGTGTGGAATAACGATTTTCATGATGTATTTCAATTGCGGATCTTGATGTGAGTGAGTGTGAAGGGTGACGATTTGGGCGAAAAAGTTCTTCTTATAAAGGTGTTAGTGTTCTTGTTTATGAGTAAATGGTGTTTAGAAAGTTAATACATCGGCCACATCGTGTTAAATTAGTTAATTTATTTAGTAGTTAATTAATCACTTTATTACACTTATAAATACATTTTAAATGGATACAAATTGTTCATGGTCTAAGTAAATATCAGTAGTTAGAGTTTTTATGTAAAAATTTTTTGTCTAAAAAGTAGTTATAGATACAAATTGTAGGGGTGGGTATAAAATAATAACCCGACTCGACCGGAACTGAATAAGCTTATTTAGGTCGGTCACTCGGTTGTCAAAATTCTTTTTCGGGTTTAATTTGGGTCAACCCGACTAACCTCGAGTTCTAAAATGGGTCGGGATACAGGTTGAAATGTTTTTTTAACTCAGGAGTTCGGGTCAACCCGGTTTGGCTCGGATACATATTTTTTTTAAATAAATTTATAGATTTTCTATTTAAAAAAGTAAAAAAATATATTATTTTTGTAATTTTACTCAAAAATTCGTCGTGACCAGAACCCGAGTTGACCCGACCCAAGTTGACCCGAACCCGAGTAACCCGAGTTTAAATAGGGGTGGTTCAAGTTAGATTTTTCATAGCACTTTTTTTTTTCTCTTTTGATAAAAACTACTCATGTTACACTTATTAAAAAACAGTTTATAAAAAGTATTTCCTTTTTTTTTTTTTTTTTTTTTCACTCACACTTTTTAGATTATTAGGTTACAAAACAATGGGATCGAGTATATTTAGTACTGAAAATGTTCTGTATTTGTCTGGTCGATCTGGTCCGGTCCAGTTCAATATATAGCATAATGAGCGGTTTTGCTAAAGACTGAATCAAAACCATTCAAAGACCAATTATTAGAGAAAGACGAACTGTGGGACCGACACCAAAATATGTTTCGTTCAGTTATATCCGATCCAGGGTTCTATTATGTCATCCTTATTTACAAGTTAGGGACTTTTCCCTAACACTTTTTTCTTGAGAAAAACTACATTAGTTCTCACTTTTTAAAATGTTTATAAGTAAAAGTAAGACTTTACTTACACTTTGTAAAAAGTGTAGTAAAGTAAGACCTATTACTTAACTCTTTTATAAAGTGTGGGTAAAAGTAACACCTTTACTTATCATTTGTAAAAAGTGTGAGTAAAGTAAAAACTTTACTTACATTTTTAAAAAGTGTGGGTAAATAGGAAGACTAACTTAACTTTTAATAAAAAGTGTGGGTGTAAAAGTAACAAACTATTATTACACTTTTTAAATGGGTTGTGGGTGAAATAAGACTATTACTTATCATTTTATGTAAAATTGTTGAGTAAACATAAGACTTTTGCTTATCAATTTTTAATAAAGTGTCATAGCAAATAAACATATTACTTACACTTTTTGGAAAAGTGTAATTGCATGAATTGCTATGAGTGCTACTTATTAAAAGATATTTGTCTTGCACTTGTACCTCTAACTTTGTTTTGTAGCAAACAATTTTCGTAAGATCGCTCCCTTGGTGCCCCAAACGAGGGGGAGCATACATCAAGGGGGAGTCTTGATATCGTCGACTTCTTTCTTTCTTCAACAATTCAACGATCATTCTTTTTGAATTCGACAAAAAGGAAGAGAAATGGAATGAAAACTCATTAATAATTAAAAACCTTTAATTTTATACAAAATGAGTTTATATTTTGTCATCATCAAAAAGGGGAGATTGCTAATACAAATAATGTCTAAAAACGTTATTTATATTTTTCGACCTCTCAACGTTTTGATAATAACAAAATGTAAAAACGTTTATGATAAAATTAAACGTTTACAAATTATTAATCGTAAAATTCCATTTCTAAGATTAATCACTTAAGGTATGAACAAACAAATCATTAAGCATGATTAGTGATCAAGAAAATACTTTTCTCTTATCCATCACATTTTTACAATAGTATTTCATAAAAATAATTATACAAAATATTTTCTAATTAAAAGAAAAGTTTTATTAAAAACTTAAAATTTGAAATTCAAATTTCCTTCCCAAAATGAAAGGTTCCATAACAGATACAACATTCCCCACAAAAAGACAAAAACGGGAGCGTAGTCTACTAGGCGGCCCCCTTATAGGCCTGGCGGGCCCCAGATATATCTGGGACCGCCCCTAGTGACCGTTGGGTTTTCCTGCCTATAAATATTGCTTCATTCCTTGCAGAAAAACACACCTCTTAGCACGAAATTTTCAGATAACTTTCTCTCTCTAGAAATTTTTTTTCTTTCTCTAAATCTCTTGATCACTAACATTCTTAGATCTTGTTCAAGTGATCTAATCTCTTCTTCTCATCTCTCCTTTCTCATTCAAGTGCAAGAGAAGAACATTCGTATTCGTCAAGAAACGAATTGTTATTTAGTGATCTCTCCTCTCTTCTTTTAAGTATCAAATCTCTATTGTAATTATTTTATAATTGTGTGATTCGGATTGTGTGTATATCCGATAGTGTAGATCTTGTGAGTGTATAGTGATTGTGAAGTGGTAGATTGGTTCTAGCTAAGATTAGGACTCGACATTTAGCTTAGT
>BQNB010015879.1:0-56831 GCA_026074375.1 Tanacetum coccineum
ATTAATACAATGTAACGTTTGGGGTCACGTGTGTGTTTTCTTTGAGTCTATATTCCGCGCTAGCTTTCAAGGTTTGTTGGGTTATTTATTCAATAGCAACATTTCCCTTTTTGGCTCTTTAAGTGATCGTTACAAACATTGATGGCATTCATTTTAATCGAGAAGTCTCCTCTATTTTGAAGTATTACTTAATGATATCCAACTAAGAGTCAAAACACATCGAAAAGCTATGCACCCAACAATCAACATGGAGAGTAAAATTCAATGCGAGCTCAATACATACAGCAACCAAAGTTCCTTCGATCAAGGCGACAGGAGTAAGATTCATCCGGTTTGTGACATCACCTATAGCCCAAATGCTAGGCACATTGGTGCGAGAATACTCATCGACCTACATTGCAAAAGCAGTAAAAAATGTTAAGCAACATGAATAACATAAATTTGGACTTTTGGTGGTATCTTATTGAGTCATAGTCCATTCAAAAATTACATTGTGCATTTTTATGCCATCCTACGAGAATAAAGTGGTGTAGATCTTCTACTATGTGATTGTTTAACTGTATTTCACATATTGCTAATAAACCTATCGGTATATCCCTCTCAAAAACTATCTGCCTTGTAAACTTTGGACTAAATATCGGACTGACTCAAATGCATCACACACGCTACACTTGTCATCAGACGCATACATTAAATGCAGTTCAACCACCATTCAAATAAGACTTTAGGAAACAATGTAGAAGGGTTTATTGGACGAACCTTCACTGCTCCTGTACGGTCAACTTCAACACCTACAGCTTGCAAATTTAGCCTCTTTGAATTAGGGATACGTCCTGCGGCCAGCAAAAAACTAATGTAAGAATTATGGATCCATCCCCGCTCCCCTTGCTATTATGAAATTTTATATGAAACTTGGAACCATGACACTCAAAAAGGGCAATAACATGTAGCCTTATCAAATGGCTGGGCAGGCAACTAGATAAACTGCTACAAGTTAGCAGCGTCTCTAATGGAGCTATATATAAGTTGAGATCTAATTCACGTCACTATCTTTCATGAAAGATAACAAATGTGTCCAACTATAGTGTAATCATTTCATGCAAGTTAGTGGCATATACTTACCGGTGGCGAAAAGTACAACATCTGCCATTAGTTCTTCACCGTGATCTGTAGTAACTTTTATGCCATCATCTGTTTTCACCAGCTGCAATTCAATTTAAATCAAAAGTAAGACTCGGGAAAGCATGAACGGTAAAATCATTTATTTTTTATAAAAAGAGAACCTGTGTCAAGTTTCTCTATGGGTGCAAGATTATGCATCTGCCCTCGAGATTTCTTGCTACCATAGCTCTCATTTCATCATCAAAACCCCTGCAACGATAATTCATTAGAAAGCAGTCTTGGAAAAGATTATTGAAACATGTCTAATTAATAGAAGTATAATATTTATATAGAAGATGATTGTAGGAATGAATAAACAAAACTTTTTATAACCTCAATGGAAGTTCCCTTCTGAAACATAGATTTACAGTAGAACCCATCCCACACCAAATTGAAGCAAACTCAACAGCAATATACCTGATTACATATAAGATCTACTGATCTTACGAGGCTGCTAAATTTAAAGACGCAGGACTTATAGGATGAAAATATCAACATACCCTCCCCCAAGAACAACAACGCGCTTTGGTAGCTCATCCAAGCTTAGAGCTTCATCTGAGGTTATACCTAACTCCTATATTGACCCACACAAACAATAATAAGCAGATTATTATAGGGTTAATGACATATAATAGCAAAATACTTTTCTATTTGAGCCATTATCATATATGAACTCAAAAAAGTATCACAATACCCATCCAACTTTATATGTTTTATGCCGATATCAGCAACTTGACCATTTTTACTTACAAAATTCACGCCATGTGACACATGTACATGTCATGTCCCTTTTTTTAGAGCGTTAGGTTCCATGTCAACCCCTAATACACACTGTTAGGTTGTATGTGTTAGTGTTAGGGTTATATGTGTTTCAATTGGGGAAGACAACCTAACTTCTTCTGTAGTAGCTTTTTCCAATCAAAATCAGTATTCTCACTCACTTGCCATCCATACTCCCTTGCGTCCTACACATGTTGAGACAAAGCATAATGGCCAGTTTTGTTAAAGACCGAACCGGATGGGACCGAAATATGTTCGGTCCAGTTTCTCAGTCCGGTCCGGTTTGTCGTCTATTATGCTCGGCCTAGGATTACATGATGAACCAAAAACCCCATAACATGAATCGGACTAGTATCGGTTGAACACAACCGGAGCAATTTGAAAAGTGTATCGCGTGGCCAATGTGGTCCACGTCTTGAAGGATTGAACTGAATTCAAACCTATTCAGTTATTTGGTTCTTCAACCATAACACAAAAACTATTTTCGTAAAAAAATTAAGAAACAATTTACGGAAATAGTCCTTGGGGTTATCGATCTGTTGCAAAGTTAGTCCTTAAATACTAACTCTGCAACGGAACGCTAACCCAAGGACTATTTCCGTGAAGAATTTCACCAACCCCGAGATAAATACTTATAGTCCTTTGGTTATCACTACAACATTTGCCATATTCCCCAGCGACAAATCCGGGGTATCCCGGGCGACTTGTCGCTGGGGATACGTTTCCCGGGCGACTTGTCGCCCGGGATAGGTCGAGCGGAAAAGCTCGAAGGGGATACCTTCCTGGGCGACTTACCCGGGCGACATCGTGGGGCCCACACAGTTTCAGTCAAACAAATATTTGCCACGGTGGAAGGTTTTCCCGGGCGACATGTCGCCCGGGATACTAATTTTATAAAATGAGTAATTAATATTGAAGCTTGATTAATTAGTTAATTACGTAGAATCCCGGGCGACATGTCGCCCGTGAAAACATTCCAAATAAATTAACTAGTCAACGTGGCAATATTTTTTGTCGTTTATTGGTACCTTTCCCGGGCGACATGTCGCCCGGGATGGTTTTTTAATATTTTTTCCCCAACTTTCCCGGGCGACATGTCGCCTGGGAAACGCTTTAATAAATTTTTCGTTTAACTTATCCCGGGCGACATGTCGCCCGGGATAAGTCTGCAATTTTTTTTGTACTGCCTGCAAAGCAGGCTATTTCTAGATTTTTCCGAAATTTTTCGAGAAAAAATCTACCAATTCTCAAACCTGTATAAACCAATATATAATCTACCCAAATACATAACAACTTCTACCAAATCACAATACGATCAACGCATTTGATATAATAAAGCTAAATATGTTCAAAATCCGAATAAACAGAATATAGTCTACAAAACGGGTGACGAAGTCACAAAACTTGCATTATCCGCAAGATACAAGTCAATATTCACCAAGATAACAAGTTCTAAACGTACGGGGAAACCAATATTCACATAAGGGTCGCCAATATACACTTAAGACACTAAATAGCATATACTTACCCAACATCTCCTAACTATCGTCCTCATCCTCCTCATCCTCGCTGTCGTCCTCATCATATCCCTGCTCATCATCCCCGCACCCGCCACTCCTACTGCCACCACCTATCTCAGGCCTGCCCTTCTTAGCGCAGTAGAGGCACTGTAGTCGTGGGTTGTATAGCTTTCCACATGAGGATATTAGCGGAAAGATAAAACTAGACCTCTTAAAATTGTTAGAGAGTTCTCATTGTTAATAAATTCGTAGAAGAAGCTAACAAGCGTATTCAGCTGCCTACTGGAACTGTGGAATTGTTTGGGAATCTTAGAGCTAAGTTATACGACTAAAATCGATAAACGAAACACAGTTCTAGTACTAGAACAAAGAGTAACTAACATACCTCAGGGGCAGTCCCAACTTCGGCCTCGTATTTAGGAATGTCATTTTTGCTAATGATCATAAAACATGCCGTGCTTGCCATTTTTATTATATGCAAATCTCTCTGTAACAACCAACCAACCAAATGTTATCATTTTCAAATTTATACTTAAATTTTATAAAAAGAAATTTTCTCTATATCATGGTAATATAAATGTTAAAACAAACGAAAATGAGGTAAAAATAATAATCACAAAAACTGGTGGGCTAATAAAAGTATACTGGCATCTTTGCCGGCTCATTACTGAAATTGCAGTCTTCTAAATAGCACATAGTAATTATTCGAGACTGATAAAAGTTTGCTGCATCTTGCGAGCTACACCGATGTTGCCACGCCTTCCTAAAAGGTCGATGATTTCATAGTTTAAAGGATGGAATAATAATATTAGTTAATATATGATTTAAATAAATATAGGGAAAACTCTTTCTAAAATTTAAATATCGTTTGAACTAACTATTTCGTTTTGAGCGTTGTGATTTTATGTATAAACGAAATTGCCAGGGTTTCGAAACTGAAGGTCCGTGAGTCCTGATACTAGTCTATGTGGGGTGTCAAAAGCCTGGTCACTTAGCCACAAGGTTGGGATGTGCCAAGACGAAAGTCACTACATGGGATGATACCACCTTCAAACTCATTACTTTTGGGTGGAACGTGAAGCATAGAAATTTTGCAAAACGTTTGATCTATGGTTAAAGTTCGAAATAAGCACATTCACCTAAGATATAATAATTATGGGGAACGAAAAGTTTCACAAGGTACAAGTATGAGTAGTGTTAGCATCTTAGCTTGTATGTAACGATGATTTCGTTTTTAAGCTTAGTTTGGGACGGGTGAAAAGTCATGAACGATGACATTTAATCCTTTTTAGGCATTTTGGATTAAAGTAGCTTCTTGTTTTGGTGACCCTAAAAGTTATAAAAATAATGGAAGTCCACACATGTTAGTTAGTTGCTTTAAAAAAACAAAAAAAGAAAAATACACAAATATGTTGGAAAAAAAAAGAGGCACATGTTAAGCCTGCCCTTCTTAGCGCAGTAGAGGCACTGTAGTCGTGGGTTGTATAGCTTTCCACTTGAGGATATTAGCGGAAAGATAAAACTAGACCTCTTAAAATTGTTAGAGAGTTCTCATTGTTAATAAATTCGTGGAAGAAGCTAACAAGCGTATTCAGCTGCCTACTGGAACTGTGGAATTGTTTTGGAATCTTAGAGCTAAGTTTATACGACTAAAATCGTAAAGCAACACAGTTCTAGTACTAGAACAAAGAGTAACTAACATACCTCAGGGGCAGTCCCAACTTCGGCCTCGTATTTAGGAATGCCATTTTTGCTAATGATCATAAAACATGCCGTGCTTGCCATTTTTATTATATGCAAATCTCTCTGTAACAACCAACCAACCAAATGTTATCATTTTCAAATTTATACTTAAATTTTATAAAAAGAAATTTTCTCTATATCATGGTAATATAAAGTGTTAAAAAAATGAAAAATGAGGTAAAAATAATAATCACAAAAACTGTGGGCTAATAAAAGTTTACTGCATCTTGCCGGCTCATTACTGATGTTGCAGTCTTCTAAATAAGGCACATAGTAATTATTCGAGACTGATAAAAGTTTGTTGCATCTATGGCGATCGCACAACCGATGGTTGCAGCCTTCAAAAAAGGTCGATGATTTCCATAGTTTAAAAGGATGTATAATAATATTAAGTTGTAATATATTTGATTTCATAAATATAGGGAATATCTCTTTTTCTTAAATTTAAATATTCTTTTGAACTAAGACTATTTCGTTTTAAGTTGTGATTTTATGTATAAACGGGAAATGCAAGGGTTTCGAAACTGAAGGTCCGTGAGTCCTGATACTAGTCTATGTGGGGTGTCAAAAGCCTGGCCACTTAGGGCCACAAGTTGGATCTGCCAACGAAAGTCACTACAATGGATGAAACCACCTTCAACTCATTACTTTTTTGGGTGGAACGTGAAGACTTAAAATTTTGCAAAACGTTTGATCTATGGTTAAAGTTCGAAATAAGCACATTCACCTAAGATATAATAATTATGGGGAACGAAAAGTTTCACAAGGTACAAGTATGAGTAGTGTTAGCATCTTAGCTTGTATGTAACGATGATTTCGTTTTTAAGCTTAGTTTGGGACGGGTGAAAAGTCATGAACGATGAATTTATCCTTTTTTGGGCATTTTAGGATTAAAGTGCTTCTTGTTTTGTGACCCTAAAAGTTATAAAAATAATGAATGTCCAAACATGTTAGTTAGTTGCTTAAAAAAATAAGAAAAAGGAAAAATACAAAAATATGTGTGGTAGAGGCACATGTTAAGCCTGCCCTTCTTAGCGCAGTAGAGGCACTGTAGTCGTGGGTTGTATAGCTTTCCACTTGAGGATATTAGCGGAAAGATAAAACTAGACCTCTTAAAATTGTTAGAGAGTTCTCATTGTTAATAAATTCGTGGAAGAAGCTAACAAGCGTATTCAGCTGCCTACTGGAACTGTGGAATTGTTTTGGAATCTTAGAGCTAAGTTATACGACTAAAATCGATAAACGAAACACAGTTCTAGTACTAGAACAAAGAGTAACTAACATACCTCAGGGGCAGTCCCAACTTCGGCCTCGTATTTAGGAATGTCATTTTTGCTAATGATCATAAAACATGCCGTGCTTGCCATTTTATATAAATTCAAATCTTTCTGTAACAACCAAACCAACCAAATGTTAGCAATTTTCAAAATTTATACTTAAATTTTATAAAAAGAAATTTTTCTATATCATGGTATTATAAAGTGTTAAAAAAATGAAAAAATGAGGTAAAAATAATAATCACAAAACTGTGGGCTAATAAAGTTTTACTGCATCTTGCCGGGCTCATTACTGATGTTGCAGTCTTTTCTCAATAAGGCACATAGTAATTATTCGAGACTGATAAAAGTTTGTTGCATCTTGCGAGCTCACAACCGATGTTGCAGCCTTCTAAAAGGTCGATGATTTCCATAGTTTAAAGGATGTATAATAATATTAAGTGTAATATATTTGATTTAATAAATATAGGGAAAATCTCTTTTTCTTAAATTTAAATATGCTTTTGAACTAAGACTATTTCGTTTTAAGTTGTGATTTTATGTATAAACGGGAAATGCAAGGGTTTCGAAACTGAAGGTCCGTGAGTCCTGATACTAGTCTATGTGGGGTGTCAAAAGCCTGGTCACTTAGCCACAAGGTTGGGATGTGCCAAGACGAAAGTCACTACATGGGATGATACCACCTTCAAACTCATTACTTTTGGGGTGAAACGTGGAAGCATAATATTTGCAAAACGTTTGATCTAATGGATAAAGTTCGAAAATAAGCACATTCATGCCTAAGAATAAAATTATGGGAACGAAAAGTTTCACAAGGTACAAGTATGAGTAGTGTTAGCAATCTTAGCTGTATGTAACGATGGAATGTCGTTTTTTGATAAGGCTTAGTTTTAGGACGGGGTGAAAAGTCATGAACGATGAATTATCTTTTTTGGGCATTTAGATTAAATGCTTCTGTTTTTGTGACCCTAAAAAGTTATAAAAATAATGAATGTCCAAACATGTAGATAGTTGCTTAAAAAAAATAAGAAAAAGGAAAAATACAAAAAATATGTGTGGTTAAAAAGCGGAAGGCACACGTTAAAGCCTGCCCTTCATAGCGCAGTAGAGGCCTGTAGTCGTGGGTTGTATAGCTTTTCCCCTTGAGGATATTGTTAGCGGAAAGATAAAACTTAACCACTTAAAAATTGGTTAGAGATTCTCATTGTTAATAAATTCCGGGAAGAACTAACAAGCGTATTCAGCTGCCTACTGAACTGTGGAATTGTTTTGGAATCTTAGAGCTAAGTATACGACTAATAAAAAAATTTCGATAAACGAAACACATTCTAGTACTAGAACAAAGAGTAACTACTAACATACCTCAGAGGCAGTCCCACCAACTTCGGCTTCGTCCTCGTATTATAGAATGTCCATTTTTTTGCTAATGATCATAAAACATGCGAGCTTGCCATTTTTTATTATAATGCAAATCTCTCTGTAACTAAACCAACCAACCAATGTTAACATTTTCAATTTTATACTTAAATTTAATAAAAAAAATTTTTCTCTATATCATGGAAATATAAAAGGTGTTAGGACTAAAAAATGAAAAAATGAGGTAAAAATAATAATCACAAAAACTGTGGGCTAATAAAAGTTTACTGCATCTTGCCGGCTCATTACTGATGTTGCAGTCTTCTAAATAAGGCACATAGTAATTATTCGAGACTGATAAAAGTTTGTTGCATCTTGCGAGCTCACAACCGATGTTGCAGCCTTCTAAAAGGTCGATGATTTCCATAGTTTAAAGGATGTATAATAATATTAAGTGTAATATATTTGATTTAATAAATATAGGGAAAATCTCTTTTCTTAGAAATTTAAATATGCTTTTTTTGAACTAAGACTATTCGTTTTAAAGTAGTGATTTTATGTAGAAAAGAGAAATCAAGGGTTCGAAACTGAAGGCCGTGAGTCCTGACACTAGTCTATTGGGGTGTGGTCAAAAGCCTGGTCACTGATTACGTTAGCCCCAAAGGTTGGGAAAGTTGCCAAGACAAAGACACACATGGGAATAAACCACCTACACAACTCCAATACATTTTGGGTGGAACGTGAAGCATAGTAAATTTTGCAAAACTTTAGATCTATGTTTTAAAGTTCGAATAAGCACATTCCACCTGCAGATATAATTAATAATGGGAACGAAAAGTATTACACAAGGTTACAAGTAAGGGTAGTGATAGCAGCATCTTATAGCTGTATGTAACGACGATTCGTATTTTAAGCTTAGTTTGGGACGGGTTGAAAAGTCATGAACGATGAAATATTATCCTTATTTGGAATTTAGGAGTAAAGTGCTTCTTTGTTTTTATATTTTTTGTGACCCTAAAAGTTATCAAAAATAATGAATGTCCAAACATGTTATTAGTTGCTTAGAAAAAATAAGAAAAAAAGGAAAAAACAAAAATATGGTGTGGTAGAAGGCACATGTTTAACCCTGCCCCGATCTTATCGCCGTAGAGGCACTGTAGTCTGGTTTTGTATAGCTTTATCCACTTGAGGATATTACGGAAAGATAAAACTAGACCACTTAAAATTGTTAGAGAGGTACTCATGTAATAAATTCGTAGGAAGAAGCTTAACAAGCGTATTCAGCTCCTACTGGAACTGTGGAAATGTTTTGGAATCTTAGAGCTAAGTTATAAACGATCTAAAATCGATAAAGAAACACAGTTTCTAGTACTAGAACAAAGATAACTAACAAAACCTCAGGGGCAGTCCCAACTTCGGCCTCGTATTTAGGAATGTCATTTTTGCTAATGATCATAAAACATGCCGTGCTTGCCATTTTTATTATATGCAAATCTCTCTGTAACAACCAACCAACCAAATGTTATCATTTTCAAATTTATACTTAAATTTTATAAAAAGAAATTTTCTCTATATCATGGTAATATAAAGCTAAATATGTTCAAAATCCGAATAAACAGAATATAGTCTACAAAACGGGTGACGAAGTCACAAAAATTGCATTATCCGCAAGATACAAGTCAATATTCACCAAGATAACAAGTTCTAAACGTACGGGGAAACCAATATTCACATAAGGGTCGCCAATATACACTTAAGACACTAAATAACATATACTTACCCAACATCTCCTAACTATCGTCCTCATCCTCCTCATCCTCGCTGTCGTCCTCATCATATCCCTGCTCATCATCCCCGCACCCGCCACTCCTACTGCCACCACCTATCTCAGGCTGCGACTCAAGCTGCGAAAGCATTTGGGAAAACATCAGAGGAGTGCTTGCATGGAGGCGAGGGCGGAATGATCGTGCGCTGTCCTGGTAAAAACCTACCAACACCGGGAATGTGTCCTCGCTGCTTGCCCCCGCGAACGATGGCCATTATCTCATCCTCGGTGTAGGGCACACCCGTCTCGGTGTTGGAGCCTAGACCCTGTAGCCTTAGCAACTCATCCTACGTAATCACAAAATCACAAGATAGTTAATATATTAGTCGGGTTACTATATTATTTCTCGACAAATCATTAAAGTGCGTGTTTTGAAACAGAACTTACATATAGAACATTTGTCTCAGGTTTCAAGAATATCCGTAACAGTATGAGTCAAGAAGAAGGTAAGATGACGTACGTTACTCTCTAGTAGCTGAGCTCTCCATTTGCACATACACACGTATATAAGATGAAACAAATTAAAAATGACAAATCACAACACGTCAAAGCGTTAATTATATATATATGTAAAATAATTATAATGTTTATTATATGCATATCTCGGAGGGCGGCAATAGACCGGGATCCCTGTCGGCATACGGACCGTGCTATTTGCCCCGGTTTTGTTTATATGGTCCCCCGGGTACGGTTCTTGGGGTCATTCCAAAACGCAATATGTGCATCTCAATTGACCTCGGAAATGTGCGAGGGACGTGATTGTCTGATGCGCTCCAGGTTGTAAGTCCCGTCCGAGTCAGGAATCCAACGCTTTTCCTTAAGAGCAGCCTTCTTGCCATTGTAGATCTTTTGTAGATGCTGCTGGATGGCCACATTGATAAGTGGCCAGCGATCGGATTCCATGTGAGGACGCAATGTCAAACTGGGTCTGCAATCATATACACAAAGACAAAGTTAGAGATATAATTTCATCATCTCCCTGCTCATCATCCCCGCACGCGCCACTCCCGCTGCCACCACCTATCTCAGGCTGTGACTCAAGCTGCGAAAGCATCTAGGAAAACTTCTCGTCGCTCCTAAATAACTTCATAAACATGTTCACCTGACGCGTTAGCACCTTCTCTCTCTTTTTTAGCTTAGCGACATCAGAGGAGTGCGTGCATGGAGGCGAGGGCAGAATGACCGTGCGCTGTCCTGGAAAAACCCTACCAATACCGGGAATGTGCCCCCGCTGCTTGCCCCCGCGAACAATGGCCATTATCTCATCCTCGGTGTAGGGCACACCCGTCTCGGTGTTGGAGCCTAGACCCTGTAGCCTCGGCATCTCATCCTACGTAATCACAAAATCATAAGATAGTTAATATATTAGTTGGGTTACTACATTATTTTTTAACAAATCATTAAAGTGCGTGTTTTAAAACAAAACTTACATATAAAACTTTGTCCTCACAAGATAGTTAATATATTAGTCGGGTTACTACATTCAAGAATACGCCGTTAACAGTATGTGTCAAGAAGAAGGTATGGATGAGCGACGGATACTCTCTAGTAGCATTAGTAGGAGTAAAGGAGAAACACTGTCGAAATCATCTCAAATAGAAAACCAATTATACACATTCATATCCTAAATGAGACAAAACATTCAAAAGCAGTCCAGGGGACTTTCCGAAATTAATTTCTAATAAATTAATTTTTGACGGGTTTTCTATAGGATGATTAAATTCAGACGGGGATTTTCTAAAATTAATCACTAAAATCCTAAAACATTCCTAAACGGTTCAATAAACGAGCACATTTCAAGGTAATAACACAAAGTAACCAAATGGCTTATATCAAGAAAGTTTTATCACTAACAACTTATTATAATTATCAAACTTTCATTAACCAAACGGCTTATATCTAATATTTCACTTCTAACAACAATAATAACCACTATATCCATATAAACACGAAACATACATAATTTCAACGCAATTCACCTAATAATAACTATAAACTAACAAAATTTAAACAATAAACATTCCCCGGCGACATGTCCCCCGAGATACCAAAAGGAGAAAAAAAATAATAACAAACCTTTGGCTCGTCGTCGGCTCGATTGTGGACTCGGCTCGGCTCAGCTGTGGACTCAGACCTGCTACACTCTTAACTGCCAAAAAAATTAACATAATTAAACATCAATTCGTGTGTTTAATTCGTTGCAAAAATTTGCAATTAAAACTTGATTATCACCACCAATCACTTCAATTCGTTGCAAAAATTAAACACCACTTCCTATTAGAATTATCATTTTGAGGGTAAAGGAAAGAATTATGTTTAGAGCAGGAGGGGGTTCGTGTGCTCGTGTGCGGGTGTGAGTGGTAGTGGGTTATGTGGTGGTGGGTTCAGTGGTGACTGGTGGTGATGGGGAGTGGTGGTGGTGGCAGTGGGTTATGTGGTGGTGCTGTAAAAATCGCCAAAAGTGGTTTTTTTTTATATTTTACGTTTTGTGTAACTGGCTGTAAACTCAGATCTGCTTTTGATGCCAGATAAATCCTGGGCGACATGTCGCCCGGGAAACCCTCAACTTTGTCGTTTAGCGCAAAATAGCGCCATAACGAAAATTTTGGAGGGCCTTTTTAGCGAATATTAAAAAACTTTCCCGGGCGACATTTCGCCATGGAAAGTTTTTCATTACAATTATTTTTACAACTTTTAATAATTAATATTATTTATAATTATTTTCATAAAATGAATAATTATTATTTTAGAAAATATATAATTAATTTTTTTATAAAATAAATAATTATTATTTATAATTATTTTTATAAAATAAATAATTATTATTTATAATTATTTATTATAATTAATTTTTTTTAAGTATGCGCGTATCTCACACGCGCATACCTCAACAACACTGATCGAATATCGAAAATTTTCATCGGATGAGTCAATATGGTATCGTTGTACATTCGATGTTCAACGGATGAGTCGATATGGTATCGTTGTACATTAGATGTTCAACGGATGAGTCAATATGGTATCGTTGTACATTCGATGTTCAACGGATGAGTCGATATGGTATCGTTGTACATTAGATGTTCTACGGATGAGTCAATATGGTATCGTTGTACATTCGATGTTCAACGGATGAGTCGATATGTTATCATTACACATTAGATGTTCAACGAATGAGTCGATATGTTATCGTTACACATTCGATGTTCAACGGATGAGTCAATATGGTATCGTTACATATTAGATGTTCAATGGATGAGTCAATATGGTATCATTGTACATTCGATGTTTAACGGAAGTCGATAATGGATATCGGTTGTAACATTAGATGTTCAACGGATGAGTCAATATGGTATCGTTGTACATTAGATGTCAACAACGGAATGAGTCGGTATGGTATCGTTACATTAGATGTTCAAACGGATGATCCGATATTGGTATCGTTGTACATTCGATTTCAACATATCAGTCAAAATGATATCGTTATACATTCGATTGTCAACGGATGAGTCGATATAGGTAGTCGTTGACATTCGATGTCAACGGATGAGTCAATATGGGTATTGTTGTACAATAGATGTTCAACGGATGAGTCAATATGGTATCGTTGAACATTAGATGTTCAACGGATGAGTCAATATGGTATCGTTGTACATTAGATGTCCAACGGATGAGTCGATATGTTATCCGTTTTGGACATTCGACGTTCAACAGATGATCAATATGGGGTATCAGTTGAACACTATAATGTCAACGGATGAGTCAATATGGTACGTTGTACATTAGATGTTCAAACGGATGAGTCAAAATGTATCGTTACACACAGATTTTCAACGGATGTTCAATATGGTATCGTTGTACATTAGATGTCTAACGGATGAGTCGATATGTTATCGTTGTACATTCGATGTCCAACGGATGAGTCGATATGTTATCGTTACACATTTGATGTTCAACGGATGAGTCAATACGGTATCATTGTACATTAGATGTTCAACGGATAAGTCAATATGGTATCGTTGTACATTAGATGTTCAATGGATGAGTCAATATGGTATCGTTACACATTAGCTGTTCAACGGATGTGTCAATATGGTATCGTTGTACATTAGATGTTCAACGGATGTGTTAATATGGTATCGTTGTACATTCGATGTTCAACTGATGAGTCGATATGGTATCGTTGTACATTAGATGTTCTACGAATGAGTTGATATGGTATCGTTGTACATTAGATGTTCTATGAATGAGTCAATATGTTATCGTTACACATTCGATGTTCAACGTATGAGTCGATATGGTATCGTTGTACATTAGATGTTCAACGGATGAGTCAATATGGTATCGTTACACATTAGATGTTCAACGGATGAGTCAATATGGTATCGTTGTACATTAGATGTTCAACGGATGAGTCAATATGGTATCGTTGTACATTCAATGTTCAACGGATGAGTCGATATAGTATCATTGTACATTAGATGTTCTACGGATGAGTCGATATGGTATCGTTGTACATTTGATGTTCAACGGATGAGTCAATAGTTATCCGTTACACCATTCGATGTCCAACTGTGGAGTCGATATGGGTATCGTTGTACATTATAGATTGTTAACGGATGAGTCAATATGGTAATCGTTAGCACATTAGATGTTCAAACTGGATGAGTCAATATGGATCGTTGGTACATTAGAAGTTCAAAGCGGATGAGTCAATATGGTAAATCGTTGTATCATTCAATGTTCAACGGATGAGTCAAAATGTATATTGTACATTTAGATGTTTCTACGATGAGTCGATATGGTATCGTTTGTACATTTGATGTTCAAAACGATGAAGTTCAATATGTATGTTGTACATTATATTTCAACATATGAGAAACAATATGGTAGCGTTGTACAATCGTTTTCAACAATGAAGTCCGATATGGTATAGTTGTACATTAGATGTTCTACGGATGAGTCAATATGTTATCGTTGTACATTCGATGTCCAACGGATGAGTCGATATGTTATCGTTATACATTCCTCCTGTAGCTCTATACTCCCGCCAAAAAATCCCGCCAAATCCTCCTGTAGCCCTATACTACCGCCAAATACTCCCGCTAAATACTCCCTCCAAAAAACTGTTTTTTTACAATAAAAGCAGATATTATCCTCGTAATCACTCACAAATCACACACATTCTTACCATCATAACCACAAACATATCACACTGCTATTATGGTGAAGATGGTGCCATATGAAGCTTTTGCGTGTCGTTGTGGAGCCGGAGATGTAGTTCTGCGAGAATCGTATAAACATGAAACCCGTGGTAAACTATACTATGCATGTCCACGATCAAAGGTGAACAATTACATACTTTTTTTGTGTAATATATAAATAATGTGGTTATTTGTTAAAACTTATTATGTTTACTCTTTAACAGCCTCGCGAAAACACTTTCGGATGTAAATTTTTTTTGTGGAAGGAGGAACGAGTCCGTCTACTGGTTGGTTCTCCTGGAGCTTCTACGCTACCAATTTAACTCCAACCAGGATCTTCATCGACTCCATTTACTCTCCAGGATCTCAACACCTCCACACGCTATTCTCCATGAGCTGTCAACACCTCCCAAGCTATTCTCATCTCGGAACTTTAAGAAAATGCAGAGTGCTCAAACTGCAAGCACTTGCTTGATAAGATAACGGTACTCGATGCAGAACGGTGGATATGTATATGCATCCGGAACAACACACAGTTAATTCAGCCGCACTATTTCACGAAGTTTACAATAACATGGGAAAACTTGATTTGGAATAGTTTGTCATTTGGAATGTAATTCGTATGCTTTAAACGTCGGTATGTAAGTCTCCAATAATGATATCGTTCTAAAATATGTTTAATGTGTCTCTTTGTAAGTCGCTTGGTGTTACTACAAGGTATGTATAATATTTAACTAATGAATGTGGTTTGTGTTACTTGATACGAATGTGCATCTTGAAAAAGTATATGGTATATCATGTTCAACTATAGAAGGGGTATGCATACCCACCGAACCAAAAAAAAATGAGTGTTTTTTTTTATATATTTATTATATTAAAACATCCACAACAAACGAACCGAGAAAACAAGAGTGTTTTTTTATAGTTTTTTATATAGTTTATAATGTTAAACGCATATTCTAAAACCACACAAGAAACCGAAATGTTTTTTTTAGTATTTATATATTTTAAATAATAATTATATATTTTATAAGTGTCTTTATAAATTATTATTTATCAAATATATAATTAAAAAATATATTTTATAAACAATAATAATTTAAAAGCAGAATTAAATTTTTTAATAAAATATATAATCCCGGGCGACATGTCGCCCGGAAAACATGAGCGGGAAAAATTGCCGCCAAGAGTTTAGTTAAATATTTTGGGTTAAATTTTAGTTAAAAGTTTCCCAGGCGACATGTCGCCCGGGATACTATAACAAACTTTAAATAATACTAATCACTGCGCTTAATCATTCACGTAAAATAAAAAATTTTATAAATGTTTTCCCGGGCGACATGTCGCCCAGTAAAGTGAGCGGGGAAAAATGCCGTTAAGATTTTCGTTGTTTTTTGGTCAAATTTTAACCACACATCGCCCGGGAAATTCTCTTCCAACTTTGACTAAAAAGTCTATAAAATGGTGCCCGAACGTCGATCGGAATTTGGTCGTTTAGCGACTTTCCTATCCCGGGCGACAAATGTCCGACCCGGGAAATACCTGTCACCTGTTCTACTTTTTCCTTGTAGTGTATCGGTTTTATGGCAAAGTTAGTCCTTTAATTATGACACTATACGGAAATAGTCTTTGGGTTATCGTTCTGTTGCAAAGTTAGTCCTTAACGTAAAACCTCCGCGAGTGAAAACAACTAACATTTTCTCATAAATACTCTATGACAATAAAATTAAAAAACACATTGTTGTTGAAGGGGGCCTAGCTAGATCATGCCAATTTTTGTGGATCAGCAACTTTAGGTTTTTTAGTAATCTGAAATATACAAAAAAAATGCATGCAAACTAGCCTACCCAATTACGATGTATTGTAACTTGTACACCAAAAAAACAAATGATCAAATATGCAAATAGTTATGTTTTTTTTTTCTTTTTTTTTTTTCTTTTTTTTTTTTTTCTTTTCCCTTTTCTTTTCTTTATTATTTTTTTTTTCTTTTTTTTTTTTTTTTTTTTTTTTTTTTTCTTTCTTTTTTCTTCTTTTCTTTTCTTTTTACATTTCCCTTTTTTTTTCTTTTCTTTTTTCTTTCTTTCTTTTTTTTTTTCTTTTTTTTTTTTTTTTTTTTTTATTTTTTTTTCCTTTTTTTTTTTTTTTTTTTCCTCTTTTTTTCTTTTTTTATTTTTCTCTCCTTTTTTTTTTTTTTTCTTTTTTTTCTTTTTCCTTTTTTTTTTATTTTTACTTTTTTTTTTTTTTTTTTTTCTTTTTTTTTTTTTTCTTTGCTTTTCTTCTTTTTTTTCTTTTTTCTCCTTTCTTTTTTTTTTTATCTTTTTTTTTTTTTTTTTTTATCTCCTTTTTTTTCTTTCCTCTTCTTATCTTTTTCCTTTTTCGTGGTGGTGGGGGGGAGGTGTTTGTGGGTGACTCTTGCGTGTAAAGGAAACAAGGGTAGTTGGGTAAAATTTAATTTGCTTAATAAGCCATTGATAAGGCTGCATTCATTGCAGATGACAGTTGTGGGGAGCTTAGTTTTGACCCACCATGTGCTCGGGTGGAAAGGCTAAAGTAGTTCGAAATCGATCCTTTTTGGTTTACTTTTTGTGTGTATATATACATTGGTTATTTGCATGCATGCTATGCTACATTGGTGTTCTTGATCATGGGTTTTAAAAGTGCATGTAAATTGCTAGTGTTGGTTGTGGTGTTGCTTGCATTTGTTGGTGATTGGGATGTAGTTTTGGGTGATTCGGGTAAGGGTGTAAAGGATGAAAAGAATTTGTTTGGTGGTAGAGCTGGAGGAGGGGGAGGACTTGGTGGTGGAGCTGGAGGAGGTGGAGGACTTGGTGGTGGAGGTGGAGGGCTTGGCGGTGGTGGTGGATTAGGTCACCATAAAGGTCTAGGGGGTGGTTTTAGTGGTGGGGCAGGAGGCGGTAGCGGACTTAGTGGTGGAGCTGGAGGTGGTGGAGGGCTTGGTGGTGGAGCTGGAGGAGGTGGGGGACTTGGTAGAGGGGCAGGTGATGGAGGACTCGGTGGTGGAGGTGGACTTGGCGGCGATGGTGGTGGAGGTCTAGGTGGAGGTAGCGGCGGAGGTTTAGGTGGTGGTAGTGGTTTTGGTAGTGATGGTGGACTTGGTGGCGGAGGTAGACTTGGTGGCGGTGGTGGTGGAGGTAGCGGTGGAGGTTTAGGTGGTGGTAGTGGTTTTGGGGGTGGTTCCGGTTTTGGAGGTGGTGCGGGTAATGGGGGAGGTCTAGGTGGCGGAGGAGGCGTCGGTTTTGGAGGAGGTGGTGGCATTGGTGGTGTTGGACTTCACGGTGGAGGAAGTCGTTACTAAAATTCCTGCAGTGTGCCATCGCATCTGCAAAAGCTTATTATCACGTTGAATACTCAGCTATATTCTTTGTGTTCGAATCTTGTACTACTTAATGTGTTTCCCGAAGACTTGCGTCTTGATTTGTATAAGTTTCATGCCGTTGTAATTGTAATTCAGTAAGATAATAATATATTTTTTTGTCAGAGTGATCAAAATCTATTATTGGAACAAAAAGGCTGATATGATGTTTTTATGAGACCCTTACTATATCCTGTCACGAATAAAGAACTCGTATCACACCTACACGTACGTTCACAAATTGAGCAACACATAATAACAACTTATAACCTTTAATAATTGGATATCAGACCATTAAGTAGCTGTTCAGATAAGATACAGGACGGGTGATTGCCTCGAAGAACCATCTCTACACATACTGGTTATATAATGATAGAGAAGGTCAGGAAGAAGTTGATATCTTACCAGAAAACGGCACAAGGTATATTGCTGTAGTCAGGCTTGCTAGGTTCATTACCAAAGGCATTTTCTGTAAGCCATACAAAAATAGGATTATGTAAAGAAAATCTAAAATACTTCCATGCTCCCAAAAGAATTGTAGAAATTTCCTTTTTAGCATGTTCCAAAATAATTGCAACATTTCCCTTTTTGGCTCTTTAAGTGATATCCACTAAGCGTCAAAACACATCGAAAAGCTATGCACCCGACAAAAGATGCATCTATTTTGGGGCAGATGGGAGTAATGAATCAGCCATAAAGGAAAACTAATCAATCAACATGGAGAGTAAAACTCAATGAGAGCTCAATACATACAGCAAACAAGTTTCCTTCCATCAAGGCGACAGGAGTAAGATTCATCCGGTTTGTGACGTCACATATGGCCCAAATGCTAGGCACATTGGTGCGAGAATACTCATCGACCTGCATTGCAAAAGTAGTAAAATGGTAACAGGCTACAAAATAAAAGTAAAAAATGTTGAGCAACATGGATACCAAAATTTGGACTTTTGGTGGCAATTGCAGTGTATCTTATCAAGTCTAAGTCCATTTAAAAATTACATTGTGCATATATGCCATCCTGTGAGAATAAAGTGGTGTATGTCTTCTACTTTGTGATTGTTTAAATGTATTTTAGATATTGCTAATAAATCTATCATCAGTATATCCTTCCCATAAAACTATGTGCCTGGAAAACTTTGGACTAAATATCGAACGACTCAAATGCATCACACACCCCACACTTGTCATCAGAAGCATACATTAAATCAGTGACGGAACCAGAAAAATGGCATGTGGGGGGCAAAAAAAAATTGACAATAACAACAAAATGTGGAAGAAAAACTTTGATCGAAATGATAAATCGAGTATTATTACTAAAAGATGAAGGATTTATAAGGTTTTAAAGTGTTAAATGTTATGTTTTAGTATGTGAGTGGGGGGCAATTTGAGATTTGAGTGGGGGTACTGTCAAAAAAAGGTCAAACTTTTAAAAAAAAATACACTAAATTCTCAAATTTTTCGACGAGCATGGGGGGCACTTGCCCCCCCATTTTCATACTCTACATCCGTCCCTGCATTAAATACCATTCAACCACCATTCAAATAAGACTTAGGGAAACAATGTAGAAGGGTTTATTGGACGAACCTTCACTGCTCCTGTACGGTAACTTCAACACCTACAGCTTGCAAATTTAGCCTCTTTGAATTAGGGACACGTCTTGCGGCCAGCAAAAAACTAATGTAAGAATTATGGATCCGTCCTGCTCCCCTTGCTATTATGAAATTTTATATGAAACTTGGAACCATGACACTCAAAAAGGGCAATAATTATGAAAATTTATACAGGCAACTAGATAAACTGCTACAAGTTAGCGGCGCCGTGTAATTTCCTAATGGAGCTATATATAAGTTGAGATCTAATTCATGTCACTATATTTCATGAAAGATAACAAATGTATCCAACTATCGTGTAATCATTTCATGCAAGTTAGTGGCATACACTTACTGGTAACGAAAAGTACAACATCTGCCATTAGTTCTTCACCATGATCTGTAGTAACTTTTATGCCGTCATCTGTTTTCACCAGCTGCAATTCAATTTAAATCAAAAGTAAGACTCAAGCTTAAATGTTAAAATCATTTATTAATTATAAAAAGAGAACCTGTGTCAAGTTTGTCTGTGGGTGCAAGATTATGCCTCTGCCCTCGAGATTTCTTGCAACCAGAGCTCTCATTTCATCATCAAAACCCCTGCAACGGTAATTCGTTAGAAAGCAGTCTTGGAAAAGATTACTAAAACATGTCTAATTAATAGAAGTATAAGATTTATATAGGAGATGATTGTAGGAATGAATAAACGAAACTTTTTATTACCTCAATGGAAGTTCCCTTCTCAAACATAGATTTACGGTAGAACCCATCCCACGCCAAATTGAAGCAAACTCAACAGCAATATACCTGATTACATATAAGATTTAGTGATCTTGTGAGGCTGCTAAATTTAAAGACGCAGGACTTACAGGATGAAAATTTCAACATACCCTCCCCCAAGGACAACAATAATACGCAGATTATTATACGTAACTCCTAACCACATAAACAATAATACGTAGATTATTATACAAACAATCATTGGATATTCAAGGATTAAGTTATAATTGACATAGGTTATTAACTAATGATTGTTAACTAAGTAACCACTTTCTTAACTTCGCATCTGGAAGTGAAAATTATCTAAGAGTGGTACCTGTCCAGGAATATCTGGTCGTTGTGCGCTGCTACCAGTTGATATTAGTATATGATTTGCTGTATAGGACAGTTTCGTTCCATCCAACTGTATCACCTCCACTTCATTAGGGCAGACAATCCTCCCCTCCCCTTCAAACAGTTTGACTCCCGCATTTGAAAGTAAGCGGCTTGTATACCCTATTCAGCCTTACTATTTCCTCAGTCTGCATTTAAAAAATATATGATGATGAACATTACTACCCCGCTAGTTACACTTCATAATATACAAATTCAGAAAGAACATGATTTAACCAACTGATATCCAGATTTGTGATAATTCTCTATTGTTTGTTAGCAATCAGATGGTTCCTTAGCCCAGAACTTACTCTTGACACTATGATTTAATAAGTGCATCCTACTAAAAGTTACAGTAGTTTGGTAAACTAAGAAAGTCTTGGGGCTAGTTTGTTAAGGATGGAAGGAATGCCATATAACTCTTGCATGTATATAAAGATTAGAAGCCTCGATAAATTAACTGAATTATCTGTTTTTAACCCTTAAAAATGAATAAAATGCTCAACTTGATGGCACAGTAAAACTAGGAATAGAAACAGGGACGAAAACAGGGGGGTTCCCGCGGGTGCCCGAGAACCCTATGAATTTTTTCGATTTAGTATTAATTTTTGAAAAAAACATTGATTTTTCCTAAATGTATCTTAAATGCCCGGGAACCCTAGAGTTACGGTTAAATACTGTAACATAACTTCTTCTATAGTAGCTTTTTCCAATCAAAATCAATATTCTCACTCGCCATCCATACTCCCTTGCGTCCTACACATGTTGAGACAAAGCATAATGGCCAGTTTTGTTAAAGACCGAACCGGATAGGACCGAAATATGTTCGATCCAGTTTAGTCCGGTCCGGTTTGCGGTCTATTATGCTCGGCCTACCAAAGCAATTTGAAAAGTGTATCGCGTGGCCACTGTGGTCCACGTCCCGAAGGATTGAACTGAAGTCAAACCTATTCGGTTATTTGGTTCTTCAACCATATTTTATAACATGCTTTGCATAAACCAACGCTTTAAAAAAAGGTAGTATTATCCAAGGACTGACTTTGCAATGGAATGATAACACAAATACTATTTCCGTAAAAAAATTCAGAAACAATTTACGTAAATAGTCCTTGGGGTTATCGATCCGTTGCAAAGTTAGTCCTTAATTGCTAACTTTGCAACGAAACGCAGCAAACTAGCCTACCCAATTACTGATGTATTGTACACCAGAAACAAATGATCAATTATGCAAATAGTTATGTTTTTCGCTCTTGCGTGTAAAGGAAACAAGGGTAGTTGGGTAAAATGTTAGGATATCATTTCATCACCTCAAACACAAAAATAAGAAAAATATTTTAGAGAAAGAAAGAACTAGAGAGAGAAGTAAAAAAAACAAAGAAAATTGGTTACTAGCACATTGAAAGAAAATGAGAAGCAACACCCTCTTCACACTTGGAGAGGGCTTTAAATAGTTACAAGAGTGGACTATTCTTGTAGGCTTTGTATTGGGCCGGTTCATAATACAAATGGGCTTGAGCCCGACAACTAGGCCCAACTAGCTTAAATAAAATTCCCGTAAACTACGTTTTACTTATACAAGGCTCGGGAATATTTAATGACCATCACTTTAATAAATGCACGGCTAACAATCTCCCCCTAAGGGGTGGTCATTCAATTGTGGATCCTTTTGTGACGTCTTGAGTCTTGGAGCCTTGTATTCTTAGGAATTCCTTTTGAAGTTCCATTTGCATGCTTGTGATCTTGGATCTTGATCTTTAACTTGATATTCTTTGACAAAATACTGATATCGTGGTCTTTGGCCTTGATTTGTCTTGACTACTGAGATCTCTAAATCTTCATCCTTGAATCTTTATGCCGCCTTGCGATCTTGTGTCTCCACCCTCATGCTCAAGATCTTGAAAGCATGCTAACAATCTCCTCAACAATTTTCTTAACATATTAACTTGTACTACAAAATTTTCTTATGATGGTGTGCTTGTTTCATCATCGATTGCGGAAGACTTTGATAGTTAGAGCTTTCATCATGTATAATCTTTGTGGATTGAGCATATGAAGGTCTTGAATCTTTGACTCGTCATGGACAAGAATCTGCTCCAATTGTCAGGGAAAACCTGCAAGTATAAGGTTAGAGATTAACATATATGACAAAAGTGTTCCTTGTCACTTCGTCGAATACTGTTGCGAATAACCACGGTTCCACGTAATTCAGTATAAAAACTGCTTTGATCAGGTAGAATTCAAAAGATCTCTTTGACAGGGTTTTCGCAGCGCAACCTAGCCGATCGACGATACGGAGCATCTCAAGCAGACAACACGTTAAGATTGAATCAGATAGTTACTATCTTCAATTGAGATCGTCATTCATTGTTAACTGGCAAGACAAGTTTGATTCTATAGAATGGCAGCACTAACTATTATAGCTAGCAGTACTAATAACTTAGACTATTTTCTTTAAACTTCAACAGCAGCACAATCTTGAACTAGCAGTATTAACTTCCAAAACTAACAGTGGTAACTTCAGAAGCCTTCAATTCCTAACAAATTACCACAAGGATATTGCGTAGGACTTGTTGATACCAAATATTGTATAATGACGTACGACATTTTGTATATTAGAATTTGTGTCCTAGTGGGATATTTAATGGATCTCGTTGGCTCTAGACTCTATAAGTGCACATTTGTTATTTGGTAATCGGAGGCTGGAGCGGACTGCCACCTTTTCAATATCAATGATCTCGGAATGAGAAAGCCAATAGAAACGTGTTGATCTCCATAAGAAATGAAATAGAAATCTTTTGAGAGATTCTGAGTGGCTAGGGATGGTTATGCATTGCATCACTGGGTCCATGATGACTTGTCTTCAATACCAGAATCATCTTTGTGATAATCGATAAATTATGCATTGACCCGGTTTCTGCCTAAGGTTGTATGGAGGGCTTCTTTCTTTTCACCCTTTATCCTTACAATTCTTTTTCATTCTTCAACCCCTTCAGTGCTTACCGAGACTTCATGACTAGTACCTTGTTGGGTTTGTTCCAACACTAGCTCAATCTCAGTCGGCACTATTCCCTTATTCTCACTTTACTCCTTTTTTCAATCATACCTAGGAATTCCACTCTATCTAATGGAGTGTTCCTGGGTAGATCCCTCCGGTTCTGGCTAGATTATGGAACGAATATACCTAACCTTAATTGCCTTATAACTCCTTGAGAAACAATAGTTGGTCGGTCTTTGGGGTATTACCATAAAGATCCATAAAACCATTTGATAAAAAATCAATCAACGTGTCTGAGAAATCATTTGAGACACATTAAGTGTTTCTAGAGTTACCAAAAAGCTCACCCTACACATATGCATCATATTATGAAAGAGTTTTGTACATGCGAGGTTTGGGAAGAACGCACTTATAGATTGAATATCGGATCCGTTATTAAATCCGTATTGATCACAATTTTAATCACTATTCCTCCCCGCGTCACAATTGCATATGTGTTTAACAATTTTTGACAATTAGTGAATTAAAAACAAAATTAATGTTCCGGAATTCACATGAGCCTAACAAATGTATGGAGAGAACAGGAGAGCATGCAGAATGAATATATTATTATACTCCCCGCTCAATATAGAATAGAATTGAAAACTGGAGTGGGAGTTTGTTGAGCAACACAATTTTTGAAAGAATTTTGAATTTTCTTTTTGAGAATATCTGAAAAAATTGGTGCTCACAGGAAATATGTGAGATATATCTTATTTACCATCATATTTCCTTAAAACTTCTCTAGATTCAAAACTTTGAATGTTTATATGACTTTTCTCAAAGAACCGAGAAATATAGCTTCCCTTTGTTAGGTATAAATGTACATAAATGAACAGTTTTCCTATCTTTTGAGACTCAAAAAGAGACCTAGAAGGGTGAAAAAAAAAAAAATCGAGTCCTAAGCTGACATTGTACTCAGAAGTCGTAGAGAAAAAAAAATGAAGACATTTTTGAAAGCATTTGAAACATCTCGCACGAACTTCAATTATTCACCTGTGTTAATATTAATCACCATTTCTAGGTGCGCAAATGTTGATCGATTGTCGAGAAGATCATGTCGGAGAAGATTCTTTTTGTATTTTTTGAAATTTTTTTGTTTTGGTATTTTGTTTTTATAGGTTTTAATATTTTAAATTTGTTTTTTCTGATAAAATATATAACAAGAATTACTGAGATTTTGCAAGAACGGTCAGTGCTTTAGGAATATACTGCGCAAACAAGGCGACGAACAAATAGTTGAATCGGTCTACAGGAAGAGCTTTGGTGAAGAGGTCGGCCAGTTGTTAATCGTCTTGGACAAAAAACAGTTCAATCGTACCCATTTCCGTGTTCTTTTATGAAAAGGAAGCGACAGCGATGTGTTTTGTTTCTTGAGTGTTGACCAACGGGTTGCAGGATATGCTAATGGCTGATTTCCGAATCACAGTAGATTGGAATCCTTGTTGAAGGGAAAGCCCATATCCGTTAACTGTGTCCGCATCCAAATGACTTGGGCACAGCAAGCGGATAGAGACACATATTCTGCTTCCGCGGTAGACAGCGCAGTACAGTCTTGTTTCTTTGAGGACCAGCTAACCAACTTATGCCTAAGATTGACCTACCACTGGAATACACTTGAAGTTTCTATACAATCCCGCAGTAGTCAGTCATCTGAAAAATCCGGTTAGTTCAAAACATAATACTTCGTATACCAAAGAACCCCTTATGTAACGGTTCCTCGAGATAACGAAAGATCCCTTTTAAACCTCATCCTTGAGTGCTTCTTCTCAGGTTGGCTTAGCCTGGTACCGAGCACATAAACAAGATACATGTACAATGTCCGGTCTACTAGACGTAAGATACATTAGGGCACCAATCATGCTACGATATTTTGTTGCATCGACTGGAGACCCATTTTGATCTAGGTCAAGCTTGTCTTTGATCTCCATTGGAGTACCAACGGGATCACAAGCTTCCATTCCATATTTTTTAAGGATTTCTAACACGTAGTTGGACTGGTTTATAAAGATGCCACGGGGGGATTGGTTAACTTGCAAACCAAGGAAAAACCTTCATTTACCCCCATCACGACATTTCGAAGCGCTTTTCATGAGTCAAGAAATATTGGGTATACCTAGGGTGTGTAGAACCAAAGATAATATCATCAACATAGACCTGTACCACTAAGATGTCATCGTCGAAGCGTCTTATAAACAACGTTGGATCAATTGTGCCTTTGAAGAAGTGATTCTGTAGGAGAAACGTTGACAATTCATCGTACCATGCCCTTGGTGCTTGCTTTAACCCATATAGTGCCTTCTTTAACTTGAAGACATGGCTTGGATGATCAGCATCGATGAAACCTTCAGGTTGACACACGTACACGTCTTCTTTTAGCGTACCATGCAAGAAAGCAGTTTTCACGTCCATTTGAAACACAATGAACGATTTGTGTGCAGCATATGCCAAACAATCCTATACTTCCATTCTTCAAAATCTATTCCTTTCCCTTATGGCGGTACCTCTTCACAACCAGACGAGAACTTTTTCTGAGACCGTGTTCTCCTTCATCATGCATGTTTTTGAATAACCATTTCAAACGTAGAGAGTTTAGTATCCGGAAGAGGAACTAACACCCTGAACATCAAGCCCTTTTGAACTGAAAGCTCTTCTCTTAGCATTGATTCAATCCTGCATAGGGTCGGATCATGCGTGAGCCTCTTTGACAATCTTTGGTTCCACAGTGCTTACCGTTAATGCAAACAGCACTGTCAACCATCGGATCGCGAATGAACCTTGATCAAAACTGGTCGAGAGGGTTCTCCGATCACTTGTTCCAGAGGGTGATCCTTAGTCCATTGAAATTCATGAGGGTATGGTTGATAAAACGTATGCATGTTCGATGGATCCACATAATGTGAGGATGAAGATTCAGCAACACTTATGGAAGGAGTAGCAAAGGGATTGACAAACGTATTTTCATCGAACATAGCATTTGGAACATTTTCAGCAATTGTTGCGGGTTGATGCTGACCATGTTGTTGTGTTTCGAGCTCGTCAACATCCTGTGAAGAATTTGGACAATTTGTAGCTTGAGAGGATAATTTGTTGGTGTCGGTGCAGTGTCTGCATTGTTTGTAGTTGTCCCCCTGGTGGGGTGTTGGTTGAACCCCGTTGGAGCAGAAGAGCTTGAGGGTGCTAGAAGCATACCGAGCAGTTCTTGGAGCAGAAGACGGTTGACCACCAATATAATCATCATACATAGCTTCGAACAGTAAATCCAATTCACCTTCAGTTGGTTTTTGAGTTGTTATTGTTGACGGAGCATAAGTAAGATCGAGTCCTGAACTGATTTGTCCAGAAGTCATGCTTTGAGGCCCGGGTTTTGAACTGCTTTGTTCAAAAGCCATAGCTGAAAGCTCATCAAATGTCACATTCATTGTCTCCATGATTTTCTTTGTCCTTCGGTTGTAAACTCTGTAAGCACAGGAATCAGCAGAATAACCAATGAAAAAGCCAATATCACCTTTTGCACCAAGCTTCCCAATATCTTCACGATCATTCTTGGGATAACAGAGAGCCCCGAATACATGTAGAAAGGAGATATCCGGTTTTCTGCCATTAATGAGCTCGTATGGTGTTTTGGTTAAATCGACGGGAATCAAAAAAAAAAGATGGAGCTATTTTGAGTGTAACAACGCAGTATCAATCGGTGCTCCCCCATAAGAATAACGTGCACGGAGAAAATCAACATTGTTCTAGCAGCCTCAACCAACGTTCGATTTCTTCGTTCCACTACTCCATTTTGTTGAGGTGTACGGACAGAAGACGCTTGGTGAGAGATGCCAACACTATCAAAGTATTCTTTAAGGATTTGATTTTTGAATTCTGTGCCGTTGTCGGTTCTTATGATGATGACAGGTACTGAAGAAGGACAGTTAATCGCTTCAGGGAAAGGTTTATAATCACTTCTGGTGCTGTTCTCTTTTGATCTGAGAAAAATGTACCCAAGTGTATCGGTGAGTAATCGTCCACAATCACCAAAACATATTCGCTTTCCATTTATGCTAGCAATTCTCATTGGACCACACAAATCCATATGAAGAAGGTGTAACCTCTGCTTAGAATTTGGAACTGGTTTGGGTGGGTGTGATGCCCTTTTGCTTTTTCCTTGCTCACATGAGGGACAAAGGTGTTCTTTGTGATATTTTTGAATTTTGGAAGACCGAGTGACAAGATCGATTTTGGCAAGGTCATTGATGTGTCAAAATTTAGGTGGGATAAACGTTGATGCCATAACCATGACTTGGTAGAAGTTGCTCGAGCCATGAGGCAAATTGGGGATGCAGAGGCCATTTCATGGAGATTGATGGTGTAAAGGTTTGTTGAACGGTTTCCTTTTAACAAATCAACTCCTTCTAGATTTCTGACAAAACAAGTGTTCCTTCTGAAAGCAACCTCTAAATCTGAATCACTAAACTGCCCACAGAGACAGATTGTGCCCCAAGCCTCAACGAAATAAACACTGGTTATCAAATATTTCCCCATTGAAGATCACCGAAACCCAAAATTGCAGCTACATGATCATTTCAAAGCGAACGTTCCCAAATACATCCAGACGAAATTGATGAGAAGCAATAGGTTCCGCGGTCATATGCATGGAGCACAAAAATAACCCGAGTCGACGCACCATAAACAAATTTAGATAACCTGCCAAGAAAGAAAGTAGAATTTGGAAACCGTTTGATTTTAGGTTCCGAAGGGTTAGAAGTACAAGCATTATCACCATTAGAGCAGTCAGATTGACTCTCAGATTCACTGGATGCGATTATTTTTCCCTTTAAATGTCAAAAATCTTCCAGTTGGTACCAACCTAAGGGCAAAAATCAAGGCTTTTACTAGGCTTAGGTGAGCAATTCTTTCTTTGGAACCCTACTTTCCATTAGCTTTACATAACCATTGGCTTTTGCTTCTTTTGAATTTTCAGTGCGTATTTGAAACATTTTGCCTTTTGTTTTCTGCCACGATAATATCATGTCCGTCACATAATTTAGCATACATACAATCAGATTAGCAGTGAATATAAACATTGCTTACACATAGCACCAATAACTTCAATTGTAATCATTACCGAATACAGCTTAACGTGTGTTTTACATTCAAGAGACATAGTTTCTTATTCTTAAGAAAGCAGTAATTCCTACGGTGAGTTCTTCTACTTCAACTTCTTTATCTTGTTATCAACAGACTCATTAGGAACGCAGAGGGGACCCTATCATCTTTTAATGCTCCAAGGCTGTTGGCGCTTGCAGGTCTTAGTGCATTGTTGTCTACTCCTGTAGAAGATAAACCATTTGAGTCAGAATTAACCATCTTTTCTCAGTGACGACATGAGGTTGTGAACGGTGATTGGAGTTTGTCCTTACGCTCGTTCCTAACATTTGTTAGGGACATACTTTTTCTTCCCTAGAAGGCTTGTAAAAAAGGATTAATCTAAACTTCCTGGGGCAATCACATTATCATGTTTTCACACTTTTTGATTCTTGTGGTGTGGGTACCTTGAGTTTGAAGTGACTGGTTTTGACAAATCATTCGTCTCATCAACCTTTTGATTTGCAAAAACTTATATTCGTAACTCGTAAACCTTTGGTGGTGTCCACAGTTGTCAGAAAAACTTTATATCAAATAACTGGGCCTGCTTAGCATTTTCATAGATCTGTATCATGTAATTTGTGTTGTAAAGAGTCAATATTGTTTAGTTTGAGCACGTGTCACAGAAAATAGAGTCAAACAGGTATTTTGATATTTGTCCCTTAAAGGTGAAAATTTTCCTTTCATAATTCCGAACCTGAAACTCTAATTCTACATTCTCATTTTCAAGTTTCTGAGACAAAGGATCAAGGGTATTTGAAACACAAATGTAGTATCCGATTATATACCCTTGAGACTCCCAACTGAGCTTGCAACCGTTCGATCCTTTGGTTTGCATGTCATTGTTAAGCTTTTATCGTACGAAATTTTATCCTATTTTTTCATTCTCACACTTTTTGTACATCATTCCAAAGTTTAGCATATTCATTCTCCTTTTTAATGATACAGTTTTCAAGTCGTTCTTTCGTACGGTCAAGCTCAGTTTGGAGATTTGATGAATCTACAACCGATGGATTTTGCACAATAGACATAATGTCTTGACTGACAACTGCTCTCAAGAGACGCTCAATTTCCAATTCCAATGTCTTGTGCTTAGCAAGAGATTCATCAGCTTCTTTTGCAAGAGATTTAAAGTCTCGAACAAATTTGACTGCTTCTTTCAAAAATTGAATTTCAAAATTGGGGGGGAAGTCTAGAATCCACTTGGTTGATGATAGGAAAAATTTCTTCTTTTAAAATTTTGTGAATCTCTTGATGAGCACTGGACGACCAATTGTGTGTATCTAAAGTCATTCTATGTTTGACAACACGTTGAAGAGTCACAATGGTGCTTTTTACCTCATTTAGAAATTTTTGTGCAACAACCTAGAGTAGTGTCCCATCCCAAAAATTCTTCATTTGGTTTGTTGAAATCGACTTTTGAACAGTGTGCCTTCTTGGAAGTATTTACAACATACCACCTCTCTTAGTGACTTGGCCGTTTTGAAGAAACAAAAATCCCGAAAGAAGATTAATCTTTGAATAGTTTGCCGGTTTATTTCTTGTTCAATTGTTTCATTTTATCTTGGCGACTCACTTAGAGCAAGCGCTGTGTCTCTTCCGAATCATAGCCACAACTGGAGGATCATTCTTTCAAGTAACACTTGCCATCATACAAACACTGTTGTTTCGCTGACTTGCTTGAGATAAAAAGGATTTGATAACCCAAGATCCATTTTCTTACGGGTGTGGTAAAAACGAGTCTGGCTTAGGTGAAAGCAATGTGCATCGCTTTGAATCGATTGACACGTTTTTAAACCAAAATATTATCTAATTCCATTATCTTACTCTCTCTCAGTTGAAATTTGTTATCAAGAAGCTCGTCTTCCCGCGAATTTTGAAATCAGACTTACAACTTTTTCTTTTCTCGAGATAGAAGAAAGAAACGTTTGAATTTTTATTCCCGTTGAAAGCTGTTTACTTAATTTTGAAATTTCCTCATTCAAAGTCGTTATTTGTTTACCGGAACTTAAATGAAGATCATTTATCTTTTTAGTAAGACATTGTTCTTGATAAACCGACTTTTGATAACATCTTTCAAGTTTATCATATTTTTCTTGACTTAATTTTCAAACACTTTTCTTGATTTTTATATCTAGCAGCTCATGGTCAAATCAGCATTTGTTTTCTTCAGTTTCCGACTGACCGAGTTGACCTTTTCAACTTCAAGGGCCACATTAATTATATCACACTGAATATCAAATCAAAGTAAGACGGCTCACGTGTTTTCCATCAAGAACAGTTGCAGTATGTTGATCTACTGTTCCCCCCTCTTGTTCCACACCCGAGATATCAGAAATAACATTGTCATTCTGTTGTACTTGGTGTGGTTCAGGAATGGGTTCGAGTATCTCAATATACTGCTCTCTTTGAGTAAACAGTATAAATTTCTCATTATCATAGCAGTTGTCATAGTTGTGAACCTCTAGCTGATCCCGTCTGATCATAGAACGGATGCATTTGTGCAGTCTGAAGTACGCCGATGTCCGATTCGCTTGCTGCAAAACATAGCCATCAAAATGCAGTTTGCATTGACTCCTGCTAAACTAAATTCCTCAATTTTTCATCAAGATCTACTGCAAGCACCGATCAAATCAAATTCTTCGGCTTGGAGTTCGATTCCTGCTTCTTCCTTTTGATCAATCAACAACCTGAGTCCTGAAGATAAGCACATCCCTTCTCACTTGTCCCTGACTGTACACTTTCCTAGCAAGATGACCCAATCCTCTGCAGTTGTAACACCTTATCTAATTACCATTATTCCAGGCGCATTACCCCTCAAGCCCGTCTGCACAACATTTCCATTCCCAATATTCTGAACACCAATTTGCCCATTCTGATTTCCAATATTCTGAACACCCTGATTCTGAACTGCGTCTTGAACAACCTGATTCCCAACATTTTGTACTGCATTATACTCATTTTGATACCCAACATTCTGCCCAGCATACTGTCTAAACTGATTCCCACCATTAGCTCCAACCATCCGCATGCTGTCTGTCTTGACACCATATTCATCACCCAGGTTGAGCAAATTCTGCGATTACGGGGTTGATGAAATTCTCAGAGTTCTGCGTTGTTGCGGGTTCGTGAGTTGTCTGAGTAGTTAGCTGTTTGCGAATTGCCTAAGCCATTCAGCAAGAAGGTCACGTAGCCATGTTCATTAGCCTGGATGATGGGATCAATGTAATGTCGTCGGTGATTGGTCATTCTATGGAGTTGTAGCATGAAGTTCTGGTTGAAAGATGGATTAAGTTACTAAGCAGGCAAACTCTCTATTTATAGCAGCGCTAATTCTTTTGTTCACAATGGGATGCGTTGATTTTGTCTGCATAGCCTCTTAGGTACTTGGTGATGAGCGTTCGAATCTTGGTGAAACACTGGATAATTGAAAGGATTGTTGGAATTTGCCATGAGTGCTAAAGGATCATGTGTTTTTGCAAGTCGTTCAGCTCTTAGATCATCTACCTCCTTTTGATTGTACTTCAAGAAATCATACAACTGAGTGTAATCTGTCATATGGCAAGTCCTTGTATTTTGATGAACTATAGTAACATGTGTCGACTCCATTCTGGTTTGTAAGTTATCTCTAGGCAACTTGAGATTAACTAGCAACTTTTCATGAAATGTGTTTGTTTCACTTGAAGTCATTCATCAATTTTGAGAAACGGTGATAGTACGACTCCACTCGATTTCCCCATCAGTGGAATTTAAACCTTCCTCATTCATTAAACAACTTACCTTCTTTTCTTGAATTCAATATTCGAACCTTTCATCATTTGTTTGCACCACCGTAACCAGATTTCCTGAGCAGTTTCACAACTCTCACAACCAAAAAAGCGAGCATAGCATGTCTTCAGGAAGACCTAGAAGAATGGTCCTGAATAGCTTTGATCATCTCTTCCATCTATTTTTAGGTTTAATTCTACTACTGTTGAGTTCATCATCGGTTTGTATCATGAAACTTTTCAGAACATGTACTATCTCACACGAGGTCTGCATCACCCTGGTTCAGGTATCATATCGTCTGACATAGGCACATACAAACATCATAATGGAGTTTGTAGATTAGACTTTCGCCATTTGGGAGTCTACTCTTATGCATAGTCCAAGAAGACGTGCGATGACCAATTAGGAACATAGTTCACTTTGTTAAGCATAGGAGGGGCGGTTTTTCAAACGGCTGCATAAATGTCTTGGTTGAGTCCGACATTGCAAAATGATGTGAAATGATAAACAAGATCATATAGTGGGTAAATGATTGTTGTTGTCTGTGGATTGAATCAAATAACGTTCCCAAGTAGAGGGATTTTACTCGTCTATGATACAAAACCGATAATGAATTAACGGATTTAACAAGATCACTAGATAACCGTGAATGAATTGATTCGGAATCAGCGCGAAAAATTCCAAAAATACTGAAAGTGTCAATAAGTCATAGAAAACGAGTTTTTTTTTGGTCTTCAAAAATCCTTAACCCAACTAAAGGTTGGTTATACGCGTGATCCGTCACGTTTTATCTTGCGATTTGAGAGGTACGGGCCTTAAAACTGACTTACGGACCAAGAATTATGGCTTTTTTTACTGAAACCCTTTTCTCACACAAAAAAAAATTTTTTTCGTTCGGAGTCCAAAAAAAATTGCACATCTTTTCGATACAACGCTAGTTCGATACTTGTTTGACTTCGCGTCGTCTCTCGCGATCGAATACGCTTAGTACGACTCTCACGCCTAGTTTCGGTCCAAAATACGCCTCTTTTCCATCGAATCGCTAGTTCATATCGGTATCCCATCCGCTCGTTCTGAAACTCGAACGCTAGTTCGATCGTGGCTAGTTCGGTTCTTCGCTCGTGTGTCCGATCCGATCGCTAGTTTCGAATCCTGGCTAGTTCGATGTCTTAGTTCATTGATCTAGTTCGATGGTGGCATTGTTCGATCGATCGCTCAGTTCGATAGTGGCTTGTTCGATCGACGCTAGTTCGATGGTGGCTTGTTCGATCGACGCTAGTTCTCGATGCGCGTGGCCTTGTTCCGCGATCAAACAAAAATGCACAATCGTCGGGTCTTGAGACACCCAGAACCATCGTGTCGAACCAAATAAGTGCGTTGCTCGATTCTTTGCTTCTTTCCGTCCTTGCGTTTTGCACAACAGCCACAAGAACCACAAACCCGACGAATGATACAAAAAAATTTTAATGAAAGATATAATGGGAAAAAAAATTCGAATAGAAAAGAGAACAAAATAAAATAAGCCGAAACAATAATCTCTAATGAGTTACCACAAACAAATCACTTAAACCCCCAAGCCTTGGCTCTTGATACCACTTGTTAGATATGCCATTTCATCACCTCAAACACAAAAATAAGACAAATAGAATTTTAAGAAGAGAGAAAGTAAAAAAAGAAGAAAAATGGTTACTTGTTTCACAAAAGAAAAAATGAGAACAAGACCCCTCCACACTGAGAGGGCTTTAAATAGCTACAAGGATGGACTAACTTCTTGTAGCTTTATTTGGGCCAGTTCCATTAGAACAAATGGGCTTGAAGCCCGACACTAGGCCCTAACAAGCTTAACTAAATTCCCGTAAACTACATTTTACTTATACAAGCTCGGGAATATTAATGACCCATCACTTAATAATACAACGGCTTAACACACTCCGAATCGGGTACACTATCCGTTAAAGTGTTGTTTTAGGATAAGTCGGCTAAATATTAATTTAAAACTTGGTAATCAATAAATTGACCCTACACGATAGCACATCAAGTTTTTGGCGCCGTTGCCGGGGAGTAAAAAAGTTTAACCTTTAATCTTATTAGTATTTCTAACCCTTAATTAGCATAATCTAATTCTGTTTATATTATATTGGCACTGTGTTCTAATAGTATGTATTTAAAATTCGAGCATTATTTAAATATTGTTTTCTATTCTAAAAGTACAAGTATGGTATACACCTAATAACGTCGTATCCACCAGTTGGATACGACGTATCAAACCTTCTACTCAGACAACGTATTGATTGCTGCAGTCTAAACAACGTATCTGTTCTTCCAAATAATACGGCATATTCTGTACACTCAATACGGTGTACTGACCTTCAACAGATCTATACAGCGTATTCAAATCAATTTAATACGATGTATCAATCATCTGATACAGTAACAGTCGCAATTTTTCGTATTCGATTTCTTGTTTTATGTGTTCCTCCCTTGAGGGCACATCCTACTGATCATTTGTGCTTATTTTCAGGAGACCGTTTGACGAAGAAAGGAATCATAATGGCATAACCGAATGAATATATTTCCGTTACCCGAACGAACTTCCTCCCTGATGATAACAAGGGAAGAATGATCGAGAAAAGTTTTTTCAAAATACAAGGAACGTTCTTGGTGAAGATACGTGATAATACTTTCAATGGGATAATTGGATAAAACGCGTTTAAATACATTAATAATTTTCTTGAAGTAGTTGGGCCACTCAAAGTAAAAGGGCTAAGTCAGGATCGATTTAGGCTTAGCGTCTTCCCTATTTCACTCACAGGAGCTGCTAGTGAATGGTTTAAAAAAGATTGTATTGGCTCAGTTACTACTTGGGAAGATATGGTAGAAAAATTCGTTCAAAAATTCTACCATTTTTTTGATGACAATGAAGAGATGGAGGCTGATGAAGATGATGACCCCGACGATATTTCTGAAATCTTCAAGATCAAAGGCAACCTATTTGACTACGAGACACCCTTGTGTAAAGCATTCAATGACTTCAACTATCTCCTTAAAATCGATATAGATTTGTTTACTTTCGATATCCAAGGAATCAAGACTTACGAGGAGTATGAGTTGAATAATAATATGACGGGGGATCTTGAGGAACCATGGTAGATAACGAGGTACCATATCAACCGTGTGATCATGTATACGAACCATATCATTTTAAGAATGGAGACTAAATGGCCCACGTGTAGTTCAGATATTGATGGGTTCTGTAACGGTGGAGAACTACCAGGAATGGTTCGAGTCGGATGCATGACTTATTTCCAGGATCACAAGTGGTATAATGAATTGGCTGATGGAAAGCTGAAGGTCGAAGCCTTAATGCACAAGGCTAAAGTTGAAGAATCATGGGGAGATGCAACTCCCAGTGTGATAAAATTATGTGCATGGTTGAAAAGTAGTTTTGAGAACTTCCACAAACTAGATCATGATATACTAGTAAAACTGGAAGAATGTTAGTGGAAGGTAAATGTTCATGAAATCACCCCATTCACTCGTTGGGAAACTTACGGCCGGGGGCCATATACGAACATCAAAACTGAAAAGACTTATGACCCTTATCTTGATATCAACAGTATATTTGGTAGAAATTATGGAGCAAACAACGTCGGTGATACTCAAGGCTGCCAGGAACGTAAGGAAGAACATAACAAGCATACAGAGTCTTCTAAACCCGCTCATGATCCATCAATATGTCAAGTTAGAAGATTTGAGATGATAAAATACTCATTCGATGCTGATGATGATATGTTTTCTCTTAAAAGAACCGAGACTCTTCAGAGACTCTGACCATAGTCAAAACCAACGATTTGATGCATGTCAAGCTTATCGAGAACTTTTTCGCGTTATGAATGAAGGATGGCACGTGACAAAGGCATGTGAAGAATGAAGCCGGATGGAAAAAGTTTAACATAAATACAAACTTGAAAGAAAAATTGCTTACCGGGAGACAACCCGATTGTTTTTAATTGTTTGGATTGTAATTTTAATTGTTTGATTGAGTCTGTCTAACCAAGACATTTCAATAATGTGTATCGAACTCTATGGATACGGCCGTAACGAACCTGTCTGATGCGTTAATAGTCCTTTAAATGTCCTCAAAATCTTAAAAAACATTTATTTTTAACAGATCTAATACTGCGTATTTCTTGGTTTGGGGATAACAGCGTATTGACTTAACATGTACAGTATGTGTGTTTATTTTTCTGCATTGTAACCATTGTAAACTGAGAAGGAAATTGCAAAAAAAAAACGCTTTTTCTCTAACTTTTATGCAGGACCTTGCTGTAAAGAAATCGAGATATGGTATACCTTAAAAAAAGAACGAGTGGGTTGAACAATTCGTGTACGCAATTCTACGTCTCGTCAACACATTTTTGCTCTACGAAACTCAAATTTGAGAATCATCCCGACAACATATCAGGGGGAGTTTATCCTCGCTCTAATTTCTAATTTTTCTAATTTTCTTATAATTGCTTTATCTATACACAACAAAGACGTTGATTATAATTAGTGTGGGATGGAATGAACGAGGGTCATAGCAACCGAGCCTGCATGTCATCTTTATGTTACAACACATATAATAAGCTACATGCCATCAGAAAATTATGCCAAATTACATTTCTTCAAAGCATAACATATTGCAAAAATTATCGTAGTTACAAGCCATCTAGCGACCTCTGCTAAAAACCGCTATTCAATCTGCGCATTAAATATGAGTAATTAAGCCTATTTCCGTTACCAAACAAAGTAACTACAAGATTAAAAAATTCAACAAAATTATGAGTGTGTCCGGTGATGTAGTGGATCTTTAGAACTTGGCTGGTTGATATCACTCGAGGCCACAATGATGGGTGACTCGGGGAGGACTTAGATGAGGAGTATACATGTTCTTAACTTGTAAATATTCCTTAGAAATGTTACACCAAAAAGCCTACATGTTGTTAAAATAACTAACTACCAACAGGATTAAGTTAACACCCCCGTGTAAAACCACCTTATGCTTACTCTCGAGCTATAAGAGTAAGATCTCCTAGAAAAACAACATGTGAGAGCCAATCTTGTCTTTTCACAACAACACAGATTTTTAACGGATGTCCTATTTTGTTACAACCTTACAGCCTTAGCATACCTCCTGTAGAGTTAAGCCCTATTGTAATCAAATTTCTAGTTGGCTAATTTAGAGGTGTAAAATGTTTTGTAATTCCCTAATATCAAAAGTGGAGAGAATTCCCCTCAATCTTCATTTACGTCGTGAAATTGAACATTGCTAAGGAAAATATGTAGCTCGTGTATTGTGCTACCTTTTCACAATATGTATTATGCCGAAGATGAAGTGTTTAAAAAAAAATTATCCAGTGGATAAATTGATGATGGTGAAGACGGTGAAATCAGACCTAGATTTACGTTATACTGAAAAAAATGGTGAAAAATAGAAAATGCATCCCAAAAAGAGAAGGAAAGATTTGATGGTCCCGTTCGTTAAGCTTATAACCAAGTAAATAACTTGAAGGATTGATTAATTCGTATGATATGTATGTTAAAAATCAACGATGTATAGTTTTGTATAAAGTGGCCGATATCACCACTTTTGTAAAAGTATGTAAAGTTTTGAGATGATTGGAAGTTGTTCCGTTAATGGGAACAACCAACTTAAGGTTTGTCTTTTGTTCATTTCTCTAATCGAGGCGTTTGTTTTATATTGCCAAATCAGGCCTAAATCGGCCAAATCGGATAAAAATCAGCTAAATCGGTCAACTCAGTTACGAATAGATATCGGCCACATTGGGGATTAATCGGACAAATCGGAAAAAATTGGCTAAATCGGGAAAATCAGGCATATATTTTCAAATTTTATAATTTTATATATAAAAAGTCCAATCCGATTAATCCTCGATTAATCCCCGCCTTATCGATTAATCGCTAGGCGTTACCTGACCGCCCAGCTAGCGCCTAGCGATTTTTGTAACCTTGGAAATAAGCCTTAGAAACTATTCCTTCAATTGACATTTGCTGTGTCCTTAAAAGGATGGGTAATATATCGACAAATAGCATAAAAAGTAATTTTGACCAAAATTAAAAAAAAAATATGACATACACAGACAAAAATCGAGTATTAATAGAGTCTCATGGCTAGTAATTTATATGACTAGCACAAAAAACCCCTCAGAATTCCACCTAAAAAATATGAGGTTCGTCTTTAGATCTATAGGAATTTGGGTATCCATTTTTTATACCAAGATAATTTATACCTTTAGCTTCTTTGAGTTAAGGTTCGAATGCAGTCATATGTGTCTATTCCGTCGTTACGGATGTGTACATATGGTCTTTGTCGCCTTTTCTGGAACATTGGTATCGGTATTAAATTATATTAGTGTACCAGTGATGACATCAAATAACGTCACATTTATACTATCATTTGCCCCGAATAAGTTACCCATTTTTATATAATTATTGCAAGAATTTGTACTTAATTGCTTAAAAGTGTTATTTACAGTAATTGAGGAGTGATTTGTGAAGACATGTTAAAAGGCGCATATTTTGGAGCTAAAACAAAGACATTTGAAGATTACTCAATTCTGACCAATAACCCGTATCCAAGAAAAGAGATACGGCGTATCAGCGCCAACTCTTCACAAGAAAACGCGTATAAACAATTCCTAATACGGTGTGTCCCTCTTCTGCCATACGCCGTATCCATCAAGATAACTATTCAAAGATACGAAGATATTTATATTTTGGGAATGAATATCATATTGATTATAAACTTTGTGCGCACTCCAAGGGATACACCCCAATACGCCGTATTGGTCTAGCCCAATACGGTGTATCCAGACTTTTTCAGAAGCTATAAATAAAAGACTCAAAAATAAGTTTTCAGTGTGCAAAATCATATTCTTCATACCATACTCATAAAAGACAATTTTCTAAAGAAAAGAAGATCAACCAAAGGTTAACCATCAATCACGATTCCATAGAAGACACCGTGTAATTCTTATACTCCTGTAATCATTTAATTTTTGGTATCGTTCGGTAAAACATTTAGTTTACCTTGATTATTTGATCACGTTTGTATAATTACAATGGTTATGGGATAATACCCTTGGGTATTAGCCATCTTAATGAAGATTTAATGTTTGGTTTGTTTTAAAATCAATTTTCTTAATTTATCGTTGAAAGTTTAATTATGTTTATCACATGATACTTGTTTACGTGTTTGAATATGCGACCTATCTTTCTACTGGGTCTACTTATGCCTAACAAGCGAGCTAGATACTAGGATAGCTCTTCATATCGTGTTTTATATTACTGGACCAATAGGATCGCAAATAACGTTCTGTCTTTGACTTTAAATTAAGAGCTTAGTTGGACCGGCGGGTGACCCGTAATGTTTCAACAAGTATGTTCTTGATTAATTGATAAAGATTTGAATAGTGGACTACTAGTATATAAAATACCGTCAAACAGTAAGTGGGTAAAGTCCCGATGGGCTAGGGTTTATCAAGATCACCATTGCTATAATCCCTAGATAGATTATAATTAAACTAAAAGGATGCTTTATGCGGATACGTTAATTGTGACAGGATTCAACGTGTCTAGGCTTTAGGATGATGTCCCGCCTAAGTCTTAAGAATGATATGCCGCTTCGAGATAGGAAATCATTACACTAAATAAACAAACCAGCATTTAATCGGATTTAATATGGCTAATACAGTTTTCTATCATTTGGCTTGTACCTCTCTTTTATCTTCTCATTGTTTTCTTGCATGTTTATTGTATTTAGAATTGATTATTGTCACCATAAAACCTATGCCAGTCTCTCAGGCTGAAAACCCCTCATTAGCATTAGAACTAGGTTTAGCATAGGTTTAACAAGTAATTAGAATTAACTTAATTAGAGTAATTAAATTACTGATAGAATATAAGGTTAACGACCTCGCTCTTAGTGTTCGGCATCCTACTTATCACAAAACTCCACCTGATCGGGTAAACTGCCCTTTAAAGTGTTGTTTTAGGATAAGTCGGCTAAATATAAATTTAAAACTTGGTAATCAATAAATTGAACCTACACAATAGCACATCAAGTTTTTGGCGTCGTTGCCGGGGAGTGAAGTTGTTTAATTCTTATTTATTAGTGTTTTAGTTTAGTTTAAATTGCATATTTGTCGTGCTTGTTTGTGTGTTTAATTTCCTGCATTTTATATTTTGCATATCATGTTTGTATCCATTGTTACAGCCTGCTATAACATTATGAGTCGAAGGGACTCAATACGGCGTATTCATCTTCTTGGATACGGCGTATAAATTTTTTCTAAACCAATAGCTGTATTCGACTTTATCATTAATACGGCGTATTCAGATTACTGAATATACCGTATTAGTCCATTTAACCTTTTTCTTCGTAGCAAATTAATTACAGGAAATAGACGACCCCAACATCCCCCCCCCCCCACCCCAACCCCAATGGGAAAGAGTAATCAGCCTTATGGATGATAAGGCTCGAGAGCGTGATTCTTTCACTGTTTTTGAAACAGATTTCCCAGCTATCATCTACAATGATGCATCGACATCAAATCAAAATGTTTCTTCCGAACCCACTGTAAGTATTTACAATGCAATTAAAGCTGACATTGATTTTCACATATCATTTTCCGATTCAGAGGACGAGGATTATACTTTTATATATAACAAGGATTCGTCTTCTTATAAATTAATTCCTATCAATGATTTAAAATCGGAACCGGTAAATGAACATGTTGAAATCAATACTGAATCATGTTCAGAGAACATTGATTCCAAACCAATGGATAGTGTTATTTGCATAAGCAATGACACCACTCCCATTGAGTTTGATGAAAACATTGAAACAATAAGACATGACACATTGGGTAAATCTTTCGCTATAAAAGATTTTGTTTTAAATATTAAAATCATGATTAGTAAATGTTTTAAAGGGATGTCATTAATTTTTGTTTTTAAAAAATTATATGTGCCATTTGGCATCCCGTTCGACCCCAAGTTGTTTTATAAGGATGAGATTAAATTGAGGCAAGTGTAACTTAAAGTCTTTTCTATAAACAAAAATGCTTGCCGGGAGACAACCCGGAATTTATTTTTCTGTTATTGAGTTTGTCTTCCCAGACACTCGATACGGCGTATTGACCTCTTGTACATTGTGTTTAATTGTTTTACTGCATTGTAACCCATTGTGTAACTGAGATAGGAATTGCACTTTTGTCTTCTAAACTTTTATGCAGGACCTTGTTGTAAGGAAATTGACGATATGGTATACTCTGAAAAAGACGTGTGTACGAGCATTCTGACGCCTCGTCAACACACTTTTGCCAAGAGCTCCATGGAGATTATCTCCGGATGAGCAACATATTAGTGGGGGAGTTCCTTGTTCTAATTTTATTTCCAGTTTCTTTAATTGTTACATCAAGGGACGTTGTATAATATATAGTTGGGGGTAATGGGGTATTAGATTGACTACTTGTTCTTTCTTTTACATTAATATGCTATATGCTTAAATTATGCCAAATTTTTTTTTTTCAAGCATAACTTTTGTAAAAATTACTAGTTACATAACCTCACACACTATAACCCTTATTACCAAATTGTGAGAATTAAGCCTATTCCGTTTCCAAACGTTTACTAAAAATTCCAAAAAAGTTATGAGTATACTGGTGATGTAGTGGACTTTAGAACTTGGCTTGGTATATCACTCGAGACCACAATGATGAGTACTATGGACTTAGATGGAGAAACATTTTTAACTTGTAAATTTCTAGGAATACACCAAAAAGCCTAAATGTTGTAAAATTACTAATACCTGGTTCAGTTAAACCCCGTGTAACCCGTTTTTTTTGGCCTTTTTACTTTCTCACTATAAGAGTAAGATCCCCTAGAAAAACCTGTTGAGCCATTCTTATCTTTTTCACACCAAATGTCTATTTTGTTACACCTTTACACATTTGCCTACCCTGTAGATTAAGCATACTTAATCAAAGTTGCTAGTTGCTTTTGTGTAAGGTTTTATATTTCTTGTGTCAAAGTGAAATTTTCTATCTCCGGTTACGTCGGGAAATTGCACAATGCAATGGGAAAATATGTAGCTCGTGTATTTTACTACTTTCGCGATTATGTTCGAAGATGAAGTATTAAATGAAAAATTATCCGGATGAATTATGATTGTGAAGACGGTGAAATTGCACCGAGATTTATATTTTACAAAAAAATCAAAAAAAATGGAAAAATAGAAAATGCATCAAAAAAGAGAAGGATGATTGATAGTCGGTTCGCTAAACTTAAACCGATGAAATACTTGGAAGGATCGATTATTCATTGATATGTGGATAAATATCAACGATGTATAGTTTTGTATAAAGTGGCCGATATCACCACTTTTATAAAAGTATCTAAGTTTGGGAGATCGGGTGGAAGTGACAGTTAGGGGATACGCTAACTTAGGTTGTCTTTGTCATTTCTATGATCGAGGCGGTTTGTTTTTATTTCGAGTTTTATCATGGACATGGTTATGGATAGTTACTGCTTACTACCCTTACTTTGGTCAAGCTTTATTCATATTTCGGTTTTGTGAATTTTATTTAACAACAATTTACTTGCTTTCCAAGCAATTATACTTTGGTTTTTTACTTGAACAAGGTGAGATCGAGTTCATGCATGGTCTTATTCCATCGTGTTTCAGGCCTGTATTGCGTGATTAAGCCAACTTGTTGGTTTATTACTTTTGGTGAAAGTTAAAAGATCCCTACCCTATATCATTCTTCATCCTAACCCTTGGTTAAACTCGAATGAGGATGTGATCGAATTATACATGTCTATTTCGTCATTACGGCCGTGTATGTTGATCCCACTTCAATAGATCGAATTCCTTAAACTTGTTTAAGGTTTAGTTATATTAGATAAATCTAACACAACTATAGTAGAAACTGTTTTTGAATGTTTTAAAGAATTATGCGGAATTCTAACTCTTTAATATTAAGAAGAATTATCAATGAAACAATAATTTATTGAACAAACAATTCAACAAATAAGCTCTAATACAATTAATGATAATAATACGAATACTCTTACAGTATTAGGGTTACAAAGACCTTGAAGCTATGAATTATACGTCTAATGATAATTATGATCTCAAACTCTATGCCCTAGGACCTCCTTTTATACACCAAGGAGCCCTAGTCGGCTTTCAATACTTTCCTAAGTATACAAGTTTTTCTATAAACACATAACTTAATACATATCATATAAGCAGTACTAACAACAAACAGTACAAACTTATTAACCTTAGCAGCATTAACTTATCTCTGAGCAATCTTAACCTTGAGCAGTAGTAACTTTGTACTAGCAGTAGTAACTTATCACTAGCAGTAGTAACTTATCCACTTGAATTAGTAACATTTGAGATTTTTTGTTTGTAAGTATATAATGAAGCAGCAATAATTCCAACTGAGCAGTATTAATTAGGAATGTGCTATAGTAGTGGATTCCAAATCCTACATCAAAGAAGAACTTTTATCCCAAAAACCTCTTTATCTTGATATTTCTTTCTTTGTAAAAATCATCAAGTTTCATCATTTAAAGCTTCTTAAACTTCTTGGTGGATGCTTCTTTACTCTTCTTTACTTTCTTTAGGTTGTTTCACATGGAAACTGAAGAAGCTGGATAACCATATTTCACTTCCATTGTCAATATATAGCTTTTTTTATCATCATTGATAAAGGTGTAAGTGGTGTAAGGGTGATATTTCTTCTCTAGATACATGTAGATAGGCCTCTGTGAATCCTAAAGGATTTTTACTCCACCCGGTGTCATTTACAGCTTCCAACTGCAAACACTTTGTAATTTGTTGATTCTCCTTTCTTATCTTCTACAGGTTGGTCTCTATCTTTGATTGATATATTATATTTACAATATATCTAAACCCTAGTTCCAAGTCGTGTGGATTCTTCTGAGTTGCTTTGTACACTTGTACAAAAACTTTCCAAATTCTTCTATGTCAAAAACTTTTAAGCATGTGACTAAAGATCATTACATTTGAGACTTTCCATCAGCTCTTATTATTTGATAATAGCTTTTTCTTCCTTCTTTATAAATCTTCCAGTCAACAATACTTGGAGACTAACAGCCAAAGGTATAGCATCAATTGCTACTTCTTCTTCATCTGGAATGATTTTCATTAACTGTTTAATCTTATTGTTTCTTTGTCATCTTCCACTTTTTGCTTCTTTGTACTATCTTATACCAGCTTTGTTCCTGCTCTCTTTTCTTTGCCCTCCACCAACTCTGTTCTAAAGTCTTCAAATATATTTACCCTTTTGAATGCTCTGTCAAACATCTTTTGAATAGAATCAAACCCTTTTGACTTCAAATCTTTGAGCTTGTATCCTTCCATGTTCTTTAGGTAAGTACACATTATCTTTCTCTGTTGAGCTTTTGTTGGTGGTTTGTTTCTTATCTCTTCTGCTCTTTTAGCTGCAAAATGATTTCTTCTTTTATCTAAGAGTTGTTGAAATAATGTAGCCTTCTTTATGGACAATTTTTCTTGTTTCTTGTGCTTGCAATTTTATTCCAATTGATGATCACCATCCAATGCTTTGCCTTGTATTTCATCCCCTGTTTTTCAATCAAGGGGGGCAATTATTGGCTTCTTGTTCTTTTTCAGCTTTTTCTCTTGCAAGTCTTCGTCTTCACAAAATCAGATGTAAATTTTTTATGCAGTTTCTTCATCAAGATGAATTTGATTTCTTTCTTTTTCAAAGGTTCAAGTTCTATCATTCCTTTACTTTGTCCATGTGATTATTTGTAGATATTATGAAGATTTTGTTGTTGCAGATTCACCCAGCTCTTGTATAACAACCCCTTTCGGCCTAGGTTTTGTAGTTTTCATTTCTTCAAGTACTTGAGCTAAAGTAATATCATCAACAGTTATAGAAGTAGTTGTTGTAGCAACATTAACAGTTGTTGCAGCACTAGCAGTATTAACTTTATCACCAACAGCACTAACCTGAGCAACATCAATAATTAGCTTAGCAGTGTTAATAACTTTAACTACTTCATCCTCACCAGCAGAAACATTTACATCATGAACACTAAACAAGGTAATTTCTTCATCTGCATCAATAACATCAATCCTCCCCTGTTTGGATGCATCCTCACCCAAACTTTCTTCATCATCAGAGGATTCTACCCTAGATAACAGTCAAACCAAGTTCTGTTAATATCTTCTGCTTATGAGTTATTGACCTTTCTTTCTTTCCCAAGCTTCTGACCCTCCTTTTTAAGCTAGGAAATATTATTATGTTAAATGGTCTTAGTTGCTCAAATCAAGAACCTTGTTTGTAAGTGGTACATAGGTGCCATCAATTCATCAAGTTTAAGTCTATCCTCATCACTTCGAAGTGTGTTACCTCTTGCGAGCAGTGAATCATTAGAATGTTTAGATACACTCTCAAACCTAGTTTGAGCAATAGTATCCCCCATGGTTTCTTGGCACCTGGGACCACCACCTGAATTAGTTCCTTGGGAACTAGATTCATTAGGTGTTGCCTTAGATCGGGTCTTAGTTGTGTTACTACTTTCATGCTCTGCTTCTAAGCTAGAAGCAGTAGTGGCAGCCCTCACCAAACTGTCACCTAACTCTTTATGGGACAACCTCATCTACACATTTTCCATAGGGAATCACTAGACTGAGGTTCCTGAGTGTCTTCTTTTAGGCTTATAGGTTTTTGTGTCTTTTGAGGTTTGAGGAGTATGGTTGAATAATAAGGGTGTGTGATGGGGATCTGTTAGGATTTGCTGAACATTCACCCAATTGTGATTGGTTTTGTACCACCCCATTATTGGAAATTAATGTGTTACTCTACAGAACAACCTTTGCCTATTTCTTCTCATAATTTCCAAAAATCTTTTTAGGGTGAAGAGGGTGCGATATAAATTCTCTTTATGTGTTTGCATCCCCTCCAAGTTGTTGGTCAAAAAATATTTGCATAAACCTTGGATACATTAAAATTTTGCCAGACACATTATCCAAGTTTCTAATCATACTATCAAAAATCAATTTTGAAAAGTTTAATTTCTGATTTGTTGCTAAGCAAATAATGGAAGATGCCATAGTACTACTAAACTCATTCCATGAAGTTGTCTTTGGGATCTTAGAACACTACAAAATTAGTATAAATTAGAGATTTCCATTTAGGGAAAAGACATAGAATGGTTTATAAAGAGTTAGCTTTTGTGTAATTTTCTCATACCCATCAATGACAAGTTGGTTCAAATAGTAGTCGAACTTTGGTAAAATCAACACTTCTCATCTGCTAGTTGAAGATCTCTTCTAACAGATGATTCAGTAATGATTACCTTCTTGCCATCTACTAGGGGATGTACTGTTTCTTCCCCATTGATAGTTTTGGCCTTAACAGTAGACAGAATTGGTTCAATGCAAGAAATATATATAGTAGGATTAATCGTTAATGCATACCTTATAGGTGTGCATCAAAATAAAAATTCTAACAATTTGTTCAAAAACCATCACTCTTTTGGGTTGTAGACAAAAACGCGACCATGTTATGAGTATCTGCAAACTTTAGAGTCGACATTTATGTTGGGTTTTGATAATGGATGATAAAATTGAGTTAGGGTTTGTAATTAGAGAGTATATGAGAGAATGAAATCGATTAAATGATTGATTGAAACTTAATAAAATTGAAAGTATTTATAAAAAATAACCACTCACACCAAAAGCAGTAGTAACTTCTAGTAGTAGTTAGTAAGGTTTATGACAGCAGGTATTAACTTCATGAGTCACCAAGTAATTACTTTAATTCCATTCCAAACAAATTCCCATCATCAATCTAACACTTTTCTTTGCTTATCCTGCAAAATGTTAGTCCAAAAACCAAGAAAAGACAAGCCATAGCAATTTTCACAATTATCACAGTATTAATTATACCTAGCACTATTAAGTATAACTTGTTGAAAATTGTTTAACCCATCTAGGATATGTTTTATTGATAACTATATATACGCAGTGATTAATAAAGAACAATAAGTAGTCAAAAGGGTTTTATATAAACATTCAAGCATCCATTATTATTTGATTCAGAATAACATGGTTACCTATGTAACAGGATCCTACCGTTCCTTGAGGCTAACTATACTTTTTTTAGCTAACTAACTAATATAAACGTGTACACACACACCATTTACTAGTCGACTCTCAATCAGTCGACTAAGTATTATGGATATCTAACCTATGTCTATGATTCTTTATACTAGAGGAGATAGAAGATCTACAAAGGAATCATTAATTAATACAAAGTAATTACTCATAATTACAAGGATAAACTGTATAAGGAAACTAAATCTTCTCTTTAAAGCATATCATCGCGCCATCAATAATATTATCTCGTTTCTTCTTTGGATAATAGAATTATTTGTTTCTTTTGTATCATCATAATCAATATAAATCCTATCAATCTTCCCTATTTGATGATGACAAATAAACAATTATTTCCTTGTAAACTGCCTGCCCCTTAACTTAAGATTATCCCTTAAGTTAAATCTCCATGTCATGCCTCACAGTAAATAAAGTTTGCAATTCTTATTGTTCTGTAAATTTCTCCCCCTTTTTGTCATAATACTATAGGATTTTGATAGATATGCCAACTTGGATTATAACAGCTACAAGTCATATCCACAAACTACTAATCTAGCTTCCATTACTCAGATTGCCACCATTTCACACATAAGAACAATTGAATTGGCAGGTAAAATTTTTTAAACTAGCAGTAGTAATAAAGATCAGTAGTAGTAACGAAACACTTACCCTAAAGTGGTGCATGTAGATGGTTAAACATGTTAACAATAAGCTACGCCCGAAAAATATGTTAACCATTTCTTGAATCTTCAATTCTGTAGGCTCTATATAATGATCACTGATGAAGAAAATAGAGTATAACGAATTTGATACTGAAGTAGAACACCCAAACTTGTGTCTTATATCTTGTACTATCCACGTGACTCCAAACTCATACCAAGACCAAAATATAAGTAGATTAAAATATCTTGACAAAATCCTCAACTATATGAGACACTGAGTACAAAAACGTAACTCCTTAAAGTGATATAAAATGTAAGCATTGAGCACCATAAGAACAATCACACACTTTTGCTAGATTTGTCAAGTCTTTGTTACAACATTGAAAACACAAACAAGTTACCTCCTGCTAAAAGGTATGATAAAACACAAACCCAAATAATTCCACTTCACCATCAAATAAGTGATAAACAATCTTCTTCTTAACCACATCTTCAATAGATCCAAAAATATGAGCCTTTTATAAATATGTTTAGAACCAAAAACCTTATGTGTGTATCACCCATTTTTTCGAGATCACTTATCAACCGAGAACAAAATACATTTTCTGTTGATATCAGGTATACTAGTAGTTTTAACTTTATTTATAGACCACATACATTAGCAGTATTTAAAACTTCTCGGTCAACAAAGGCCGTACAAACATATAAAAAAGCACGGAGTACTAATCCATGAAACAATATAATCTTTTTGTTGAACATTCGTAGGCAGTTATAAAGAAAAGCTTGCAGTATTAAACTTCCTTCGGCGATCCTTAATGTTGAACAGCACAGTTATACTGTTATTCTATATATCAAGATTATTATGGAAAGAAAATTCAAATCCTTAAATTTAGGATCATTACCATAACTGTTTCCAAAAACCTCATCATACCAGATACATAACATGCTTGTCAGAATCATAATCCTTAAAACAGGATTTTTAATAACATAACTAACTCCATTCCACAAATCACGTCTCATAACCTGCCAATAACTATGTCCTTCAATAGACGTAATCACATCCATATGTAATAGCAGCAAAATATGTCTTATAAAACATAAGCAGCCAATAAATAATTATTAACAACACTTCTGCTGTAAAACATTATAAACGTTTACCCCATGTATGTACAACTGCTTATGTAATTACCAAAGCAAACCCACCCAAGATTTCAAGCAAATCTAATGACGATCGCAATCTTATTACAAAAACTCCCATTAACCATCAGTAACATTCATAAACTAAACCTGCTACCGACTCCTAAATACATGAATCCTATAACGTAATCATATCTATACCTGCTGTTTACGAATCACTTACAACAGACCTGCAGCTTTTTCTTCGTAGGATTAAGAACTCCATGATCAATCCAATGATCATCATTATGACATCAGAAGTCCAAACATCAGAGCACTAATGATCATTATGAAAAACCCTTAAATTTTAGGGTTTTAAAAATAATTAAACCTGATCACGTGTTACTATTAGGGTTTAACCTGCTATTTGATATTGATTATTACCACGAAGTAAGTATACATCTATCATGAAGCAATCATAACACTTTTTTCGGCAGCAACAACCAATTTCTTTCAGCAGTACAAGTGATAACATCATGATGACAAGGACAAATAAATGATTAAACCTGTTCCACCATAAATATCATATTAAATCAAACCCTAAACCTGTTGCTGCTGCTTCTTTTGTCACCTGTTGCTGTTGTGAATGCATCCAACATACCATGGTCACATACCAGAACAAGCTAGGATGGAACTCTTCAAACTTTTATACCAGTGATCATGACTATAGTAGCAGAATATTTTCTGTTTTGAGAATTAGGGTTTGTGAACAAGCCCTAGTTTTTCTTGATATAAAAAATAGAAAAATAAATATGAATAAACCTTGAAGATCCTAGATATCACGAGCAACCTGACTCTAATACCACATGTTGAAAATCGTTTAACCCATCTAGGATATGTTTTACAAATAACTTATGTACGCGGCGGAATAATAAAGAACAATAAGTTATCAAACAAGGTTTTACTACTAAAATTCAAGCCTCCATTTTAATTTTGATCAGAATTTAATGGTTACCTACTGTAACAAGGATCCACGATCCTTGAGGCTAATATACTATTTATTAGCTAACTAACTAACTACTAAACGTGTACACACACACCCCTTTACTATTCGACTCTCATCAGTCAACTATGCTATTATGGATATCTAAACCTATGTCTATGATCTCTTTTTTAATTTAGAGTGATTCATAAGATTACAAGGTAAATAATTAATACTATCAATTATCATAATTATAGGAAGGAAACTGTATAAGGAAACTAAATCTTCTCTTTAAAGCATATCATCGCGCCATCAATAATATTGATCTCGTTTTCTTCTTTAGCATATAGAATATATTGTTTCTTTTGTATCATAAATGTATATAATCCCAACAATAACTAACATTAGAAAACTTAGCAGTATTAAGTAATAACAGCAGTTACTAATTATACTTAATAAGCATTAAACTTTTTTAACATGTAATAACAGTACTAATTCATACAAAATCTACAAAAAACTTAAAGAGGAAAAAGACTTTTAAATTTAGCATTCCAATACTAGGAAATCAATATTGAATCTACTTCTACACAAAAGCTTTTGTAAGTAATCTGTAACATTCTGGTTAGTATGGATTTTGGGACATTTGAATTAATTTCTTTTTTATTGCAATCTCTAATAAAATGATGTCTGATCTCTACAGCTTTGTTTAATGAAGCACGGGATTTATAATTATGCAAATAGCCCCCACAACACCCCCCCCCCCCCCCCCCCCCACCCCCCCCCCCCCCCACACCACACCCACACTCAAAAATCTAACTACTGTTATTGTTCAATATAAGATCTATGGTATGCTAAAAAAGTATACCCATAAACAAGTAGTTGATTCGGAATCTAAAGCACGTTGTCCCAGCAACTTGTAGCAGCCACTATACTCAGCTTTTGTTATGGATTTGCAACAGTCTGTTTCTTGCACAGCCATGCATTAATCTACTATCATAGGAATTAAACAACCTCTGTTGATAGAGACTTCTTATCCAAGCTTGCTCCAGGCATAATCACTATCATTGTATGCTTATTAAATCAAAAGGGATATTTTGGGATACCAAATACCAATTTTTTTCGTTGACCTTATAAGTACTAAAAATCCTTTTTTCAGCATGGAAGATGTGAAACCTTTGGATTGACTTGGTATCTAGCACAGGCACACACTGCAAACATGATGTCAGGTCTTGAAGATGTAAGATACATCAATGAACCAATCATTGACCTATACATATGAACATCACTTCCCATTGGTGTGTCCTTACGTCTTGATTTTGTAAACCACAAAACTTTTAATATTTCAGCCACATAGTTATCTTGACTAATAAATATGCCATCCTTCTTCTACTTCACTTGTATTCCTAAGAAGAATGTAAGTTCTCCTATAGAACTCATCTAAAATTTCTCATGCATCAACTTCTCAAATGCAATGCATAACTCCTTCTTTGCAGAACCAAACATGATATCATCCACATAAACTTGGACCAGCAAAATATCAACTTTTTACCTTTTGATGAATAAGGTCTTGTTAACTTTCCCTCTTTGAAACCCATTATCTAACAGATATGTTGACAAGGTTTCATACCAAGCTCTAGGAGCTTGATGTAGTCCATACAATGCTTTTTCAACCTTGTATACTCTATCAGGAAAGGATGGATCTTTAAATCCTGGTGGTTGACATACATACACTTCTTCTTCAATCTTCCCATAGAGAAAAGCACTTTTTACATCCATTTGATACACCATAAAATCTTTAAATGAAACATAAGCTAAAAAAAGCTTAATTGCTTCAATTCTTGCAACAGGGGCAAAGACTTTATCATAGTCAATCCCTTCTTCTTGTGTGTACCCTTAAGCAACCAATCTTGCTTTATTTCTTATCACAATTCCCCAATCATCCTTTTTATTTTTGAAAACCCATTTAGAGCGTATAGCCCTTTTTTATTTAGTAAATCCACTAAAGTCCAAACTTCTTATAACTTGAATTGTAGAAGCTCTTCCTACATAGCCTCTATCTAGCTTGGATCCTTCAATGCAAGAATTACCTTTTTGGGTTCTTCCTGTGATAAAAAAAAATAAGCAAACAAACAGTTTTGAAGGTCCTTATGGTTTGTTCTTTGTTGAATAGTACTAACTAACCCATGTTCCTCCAAATTCTTTAAAATCTTTCTTGTTTGTGTAGCTAATTGCAAATCTTCAATAACTTAATCAAGAGGATGATCTTTATGAATTCTTGTAGTTGGTTTAGGACTGACTTGGATTGTTGTATCCAAATTGTTCATGTCAGCCTCTACACCATCATCTTCATCACCTCTTGAGAAGTCAAATATGCTATTATCTTCCAAAGCAGGCATATTTGGATCAAATGGAAGTTTAATGCTTGTTTTTCCACCAACAGCATTAACCTAATTTGTGCCAGCAGCATTAACAATTAAACTAACAGTATTAACATTGTTAGTGCTGTTAACATTATCTTCCTTCTCTTGATCTTTACATTCACTATCTTTTCTTGGATCTTCATAACTTGAAGGTTTGGATTCATCATCATGAGAACTCTTTGGATCTTAGGAATATGGTAGATCAGCAGTCCATAATGGTAGCAAAATGTAATCTTTGACAGGTTATGTCTCCTTTCTAGCTTGACCTGCATTATCACTTGCTTTTGTACCTGCAAAACCATTAGACTGTGTACCTGCAACAATTGGCTTATAATTCATTGTTCTTGTTAGTGCATCAATATCAAATAGCCAATCTGGTCTACTACCTACAACATTAGGTGTACTCTCACTAAACCTAATATGCAAGTTTTCTTCCACTATCCTTGTTCTACTATTAAATACTCTAAAGGCTTTACTATTTCAATAAGTGAATCCATCAAAGAAGAAGAAACCTTATTGCCTTACCATTAAATTTGCCTAAGTGATCTATGGTATTGGTATTGTAACATGACACCCAAATGGGTCTTATTATGTACTAAAGGCACCCGTTTGGGTTCTACCATGAAAAAGTTCATTGTGGTCGTGTTTGTGGCTTTTAACTACGAATACTTTATTTTGAATTATTGCAAGCAGTATTAAACTGCTTCTGCCCTAAAAAGTTGTTGGAACTTCAGAACCGCTAGCATAGTCCTAACAGCCTCCAATTTTGTGTTCACAATTCCTCCTTCAGAACCTCTATTTTATTGAGGAAGTTATAGCCTACACTAAATTGTCTTCAAACTACCCTTCATCTCACAAAACTTATTCATTTCTCTGTTTTTGAATTCTGTTCCATTATCACATCTATCACTTAACCTTGTGTCTACTAGATTTTCTATCCCAGTAATTAAGGGACTTAAGAATACCACTAGTCTCATCCTTAGTAGCTAGAAAGAAAACCTATGTAAAGCTACTGTAATCATCTGTGACAACTAGGCAATACATTTTCTTCTTAAGGCTTTTTACAAATGTTGGACCAAATAAGTCCATATGCAAACATAAAGTAAAGGAAGACTGATTGATTCTCTAGTTGGACATACAAGAGGCTACTGTGCTCTTTCCCTTTTGCACAAGACAAGACAAGGTTTTGATCATTTTAAAAAGTTTAGAAGGTAAACCTCTTACAAGATTTTCCCTTAACAATTTATTCATGGTTTTAAATGTTAAAGTGACCTGCCTTCTTATGCTAAAGTTTAGATTTAATCAAATATGGATTTTGCAAAAGGCAAAAGAAGAACAAGTAAATAGTTTTTTAAAAACAAAAAGTTAAACTACTTTAGGAACTATGATCTTTTAAATCAACACTATACATATTGTTTTTTCTAGGAACTCTAAGTAAAACTTGACTTTCATCAAGTACTTAAAGTTGAGAGATAAAACAATAAAATTTCAGTGTCATTACAAAAGAACAATATTCTTTTTATCCCACATTTGTGAGGACACTATAAGAGATTAAACTTTAACTCTCTCACAAAATACACATTTTCAAAATCTAGATTACTAGTTTTAATGGTACCTTTTCATGTGATTTTCCCTCCTTTGGGGTTCCCTCCAAAAGAAACACATCCTTTATCTATCTCTTCATAGTCTGTAAGATAGGACATGTTCCCTGTCATGTGCCTTGAGCATCCACTATCAATCACTCTTTGATCATGTAAATCCATTGTGGATTGCACTTCAACATTAGATAAGAAAATCAGTTTCTTTTGGGGACCCAAGCCATCACTGACTTGGATCTATCTTGTGCATCAAACATAATCAAACTTATTTAGGGTGATTGATGCATTGTTGTGTTTAGAAACATGGTCTAAAACTTTATTCTTTGGTTTCTTAGACCCTATCCTAGTTGAGGCCTTTAATTAGCATTAAAAATTATTTCCCTTAACAACATTAAACTACTGCTTTTTGGTCACCTAGCGAAGTATTAAAAAACTTTTTACCCCTAACAGTATTAATCCTTTGATTAATATTACTTTTTTAAATGATGTGTTCTTATGAATGGGCCTCTTAACAGTTGAATGTGTTGTTTTAGAAAGATATGACATTGGTCTAGCAGCATTCATTGTTGTTTTTGAGTGAGCAACATTAACTTGTCTAGCAGTATTAACTGTTCTGCTATTTTTGAAATATTTTGTCTAGCAGTATTAATTGATACTAAGCCAGACTTCATTAGTACTGCTCTTGGAACCATGTTCTTTCTAGCACAGGGGTGAGTCTTTTTAGCAAAATTTTGATGATTCACCCTTTGAGCATTGTTCCAAACATGTTTTTACCATCCTTTGATTTTGAACCTGTTTTTGATGGTAATTGCAATCAACTTGCAAATGATCAAAGCTTCCACACACATAACAGGCCTTATTAAACATCTCAAAATTGCTTCCTAGTTTTTAAGACATCATATTTTTCCAATTTCTTTGATTGCCTGTTGGACTATGAGTGTTTTGCCTATGTTTCTTAGTTTTTTAATAGTTTTCCTAGTAGTTTTCCCTTCTTGCTTAGGTTTGACAAACTTTATCTTAGTAATACTAGGCTTAACTATTTTCTTTTTAGTTTTAGGCTGAGACACATTTTCTTCCTAACTATCTGACACCCAATCTTCAATAATTAGGGAATCATCTGACTTCCTAACTACCTTAGACACTTCTTCATCAGACTTTCTGTTCTCTACTACAGGCTTATTAACAAACTCCTCTAAACCATTAAAAGACAAATCAAGTGTTAGAGGCATGGAATTTCCTGTGTAGGGAGGTGGAACTGCATTATTTTTTTCATAGCCTAAACCTTTCTTGCAATTGTCAACTATCTGACACTCTATGAGCTTGTCTAAACTTTTAGATGCATTTTAAAATTTATCTACATTAAATTGAATGCTATCTTTTTCTTTTTGAAGTTTTTCAAGCTTCTTCCTAAGCTCTCTAATAGTTATTTCTCCTACTTGAATATCCCATTTTAAGCTATTAATGGTTTCTACATAGACTGGCTCATTCTTTTTATAAAATTCAAGTTTTTCTTCCACTGATTCTAAACCTGTTTTATAACCTAAAACCATTAAACTATATTTCTCTAAATCTCTTAATAGTTGATCATTTTGAGATTTAAGTAATTTAACAGTTTCCATACAAGATTTTGAACAATTTGAATCATTGGATACCTCTGAGTCAGAACTTGAAGATGAGTAAGCCATGAGTGCATAATTAGGCCCTTCCTCTGCCTGATCACTCTAGTCATATCCACCAAGACCATCACATGACACCAAAGCTGTGGAAGAGGATGTTTCTATAGGCACACTCCTTCTTAAGCTTTCATTGTTCTTGTTGTCTTGATTTCTTGGAGCTCTGCTGTAACACCCCCATTTTTACATATAGCAGCGGAAGCTAATCTGGGGTATTACTTCAAGGTACAACAATCATAATCAT